>BLSH010232532.1:460030-475303 GCA_018402905.1 Glandirana rugosa
GTTGACACACGTAACGTGTGTCAACGTCGTATCACCACTAAGTAAATCTCCCAATTTTGTCCGCCAGTCCTCCGTTGTCTAACGGAGAAATGGTCGACAGTTTACGGACTCGTACCTAGCGAAAGTCTTCTTGTCGTAAAAAAAACGACCATGATACTTGTTCGCCCCTTTTTTTTTTCACTAACATGTGTATCCCCCAGTCCTAATTTTCGTGTATGTATCTTACACATACGTGTGTACATACGTGTGTGTGTATATATGTCCCTCACGTCTTAATTAATGAGTTTTTGGAATCATTGAGAACATGGTTGTTGTTCAATAATAAAATTATTCCTCAAAAATACAACTTGCCTAATAATTCTGCACTCCCTGTATATATGTGTGTGTGCATACATGTGTGCATACACATTCTATGTATGTGCTTTTAATCCTGACCCCCTATGTGTACAATCACTTTTTTTTTTCCCCGCTTGTTCATAGTACCAGCAAAAAAAATGCTGTTCTTCTGAAAGCGATCCATGCTCAGGCATTTGACAGCTGGTAAAGAGGCAATCTGTTGCCTCCTGACCGCCTGTTTTAACCCTCTAAATGAATCACCACTATGCTGCAACTGTGTGCAATGCACACAGTTGTGGAGTGGTTGCAGTGCATCCTCATTCACCTAGGGGTAACCTTCAAGGGAGCCCTGACTATAAAGAGATTGAGAAACTCCGGCATAGAGGAACCAATCTCTCCATTTTCCTCCTGCAGCCACTGAATGTGTGGGGAGAAATGGAGAGATTGGTTCCTTTTATATGCAGCCATACACTTGCGACCGGGCCCTGGCACTCCGCCACCGGGCTCCGAGGAAAGGGCCCTGTCAGGGGGGGCCCTTCATGGTTTCTTGCATCGGGGCCCTGAGGGTTCTAGTTACGCCACTGAGACCAAGATTAATGTTTTTGGAACTGATGGCTTCAATACTGTATGGCATCGTCAAAGTGAGGAGTGCAAAGAAAAATGTATGGTGCCTACAGTGAAACATGGTGGTGACAGTGTCCTTCTGTGGGGCTGCATGAGTGCTGCTGGTGTCAGGGAGCTGCATTTCATTGATGGTATCACAGATGTACTGCTTTATATTGAAAGAGAAGATGCTATCATCACTCTGTGCCCTTAATCATCGTGTACTTTTCTCACATGACAATGATCCAAAACACACATCTAAGGCCATTGTTACATTTCTGAAGAAGAACAGGGTGAAAGTGATTTAGTGGCCAAGTATGTCTCCTAATCTGAACCCAAACAGCTATGGGGAATCCTGAAGATACAAGTTGAGCATCACTCTCCATCCAGCATCCAGGCTCTAAAAGAGGTTGTTCTTGAAGAATGGTAAAAGATAGATGTTGCAATATGTCCCCAACTTGTTCATTCCATGCCTAGAAGACTTGGTGCTGTCCTTACAAATCATGGAGGTCATACAAAATACTAGATGTAGTAGTTTTTGTTGTGGGGTGTATTCATTTTAGCATCATCTAATTTGAGTGAAACTGAAGATTTTGTAATCTAAGTTATATTATTAACCTTACTTTCATGTAATGAGCCAAACAAAAGTTCTATAACACTCAGTTTTGGCAACATTTTGGAAATTGTTCTTGAGTTCATTGAGATATTGATTAAAATCTTACTTTTCAAAAGGGGTATACTCATTTACGCTGAGCACTGTATATATAATGAGAAATGCATTTTTTGGAGGGAGGGGACTGGGGCTATATGTGTGATATCCCTATACTCAAAGTGCATCTAGTCTTATTTGCTCAAATTTGGTTTGATAAAGATATAATGGAAACCATTTTCTTATAACTGTTGAATAAATGCAAAAATGCCAGTTGATCCTTTCACAAATCTTGTGAGCTTATAACTTCCTGTGCTCTCTGCCTCTGCTTACTCTTCTCAGTTAGGAGTGCTATCTGTTCTCTCTGTAAGCTTCAGAACCCCCCTCCCCTATGTTATTGAGATAAGGAGAGGAAACATATTCTGTAGCTAAAACATTTTGCTGCTCTTCATAGGTTCAGTAGAGTCATTGAACGTTGTAACTCTATGACAGGAAGTTTGAAAAGGAATCCAGCCATCACATTTAAAGCCAACACGAATGTCGAGTGACATCAGCCAAGATAATAAAAACCGGTTGATATTCGGCATGATATCGCTGGGTTGAACGACAAAAAACTAGTGGTGTGTAATAGGCTAGACTAATACGCTGCAATATATTTCGACTGTTCTTGGGTTTAGATATGGTTTAATTCCATCTCCGGGGAGAGGAACAATCAGTCCTTGCAGTGGGGGTACCCCCCCCCCACTGCAAGTGTTAAAGCGGAACTCAAAAAAGGAAGTTCCACTCTTCCTCCTCCTCTGCCACATTGGATCATTTTTTGCGGAGGTTACCTAGTTTTGACAGCCGCTCCCACTTCAGCTCAGATCGCCTAGGCAATCAGAGCAAAAGTCGCCCCCCCTTCTCACAACTTTCTGGGACACATCACAGGTCCCAGAAGGCTGCGGGATCATTTAGACCACAGCATGGCTTTTGCATGCGCAGTGGGCAGCTGGCTGAGAAGCTGCAAGGAGTCACAGCGGGCTGCCCACATTTAGCATGATGGCGCCGGGGACTGAAGACCGGTGAAGAAACTGGCCCGGGTAAGAACGGTGATGGATCCCTACACAGGTGAGTGTCTGTTTAATAAAAGTCTGTTTTTGTAGCTGCTGGCTTTTAATTTTTAAAGAGATGACTGAAGAACCTCTTTAAATGCCTATCCGGGTCCAGGGAAGTGCAAAAATCGATTTTATCCCAGCAGTCAGTGCTATCTTCTACTCCCCTACCCTCTGGCAGTAGATTTTCCCTTGGCATCCTCACATCTAAAGTAGGACTATGGGCTCTGCGTTGGACTTGTTGATGTCAGAGGGCCTGCAACTGTCAGACCATAGCATATAAGAGCCTGCTGGGACCACTGAACTGCCTATTGGTATCCTAACATCCATTGCGGAGCTATGGGCAAATTATGTCAGGGGACCTGCAATTACTGGGCCCACTGGGCCTGGTGAACTGTCCCTTGGCATCCTCACATCCAATGCAGAGCTATGGCCAGATGATGTCAAAGGGCCAGTGATCGCTGGAGCATAGGAGAAAATATGCCACTGGGACTGGTGAACTGTCCCTTAGCATCCTCACATCCAATGCAGAGCTATGGCCAGGTGATGTCAGAGGACCCGTGATCGCTTGAGCATAGGGGAAAAGGGGCCACTGGGACTGGTGAACTTTCCCTTGGCATCCTCATATCCAATGCAGAGCTATTGCCAGGTGATGTCAGAGGACCCGTGATCGCTTGAGCATAGGGGAAAAGAGGCCACTGGGACTGGTGAACCGTCCCTTGGCATCTTCACATCCTCTGCATTGGACTTGATGATGTCAGAGGATCTGTGGCTGCCTGATCTTAGGGCAGAGGAGGCTGCAGGGACAAGCCTTTGGGAGTGGAGCATCGGGTAAGTAAAAGTCCTTTTTGTGGCCCTCTAAATGAGAATTTGACTCTTGCCGTTCAGGGGCAGCCTCACTGCCTTTCCCTGGAGTTCAGTTTTAAAGTGATTGTAAAGGCTTGCTTTTAAATTTAAAAAAAAAATGTTATACTTACCTCCTCTGTGCAGGTGGATTTGCACAGAGCAGCCCGGATCCTCCTCTTCTCGGGTCCCTCTTTGCTGCTCCTGGCCCCTCCCTCCTCCGAGTGCCAGCAGCTCTCTATGGGGGCACCCAAGCTGAGTCAGAGCTCCATGTATCCATTCAGACACAGAGCCTGACCTGGCCCTGTCCCCTTTCTCCCCTGATTGGCTGACAGACTTTGATTGACATCCGCTGCTGTGTCTCAGCCAATCAGGAGGAGTGTACTGGATGGCTGGGGGGATCGTGCACATCGCTGGAGAGAGAAGGGGGTCAGGGTAAGTATTAGGGGGTGCTGGGGGGCCTGATACACACAGAAGGTTTTTTTTATCTTAATGCATAGAATGCATTAAGATAAAAAAAACTTTCTGCCTTTACAACCCCTTTAAGGCTTACATCAGCACTGTAACATTACTTCAGTAATTCTCCCCATACTCACACCAGTACACACAGTTCTTTGTCAGGCACACATTTTGGCCAAGCATTCTGTATTTGAGCACAAGAGCGAATTTTTATTATGGTTATTATAAAGTTTACTTTAAAGTAATATTGACATTTTACTTGCTTGTTTTGCTGCAGGAAGAAATTCTTCAAAGCAGAGAACCCCCAAGTAGGTCAATAGCAATGTTTAGGATAGCCGTGGATGGGCAGATACCTCTCCAAGAACAACTGTCTAGAAGATATTTGCTTGTCCCTGAACCAGTCGTCTGACGGCTGGTACCGATAGCACATCTCACCTGACATTGATGGTGGAGTATGTGCAGAACTTTGATCCTTGAGGATTTTTTCCAAAGCTGATGGAAGGAATGGGCCTGCTTGCTTACACCTACAAGTTCAGAAACTTCCCGAGAGCTGCAAGTCTGGAGTATGGCTTGTAAATATTTGGTCACTGTTACACCTCAGTCAACTGGTCAGCTTTCTTCTGTTTGTCATACAGCCAGACTGAGTGGTGAAAGACTGGCCTGCAGTGAAAATACATTTCATATGGAGTAAATAATATGCAGTAACTCAAGCCAACAGAATTTGGTGAGCTGCTCAGACTATACTAAAGCAAGAAAGTCTACTCTATCTCTAATCCCTTCAATTTTTGCCAGATTCTTTTGTTTTTTTTTCCACAGTGTTTTATGCAGACCTAAAGTCTCTTATTACATGATTCTATGCAGTACAACTTCTTGTTTGAGAGCACAGAGGGCAGTAGTTGCTCCCAGAGAGTCCATTGGCCTGCTTTTCTGCAGATTAAGGACCTTTCAGAAGTTGAGCCTGGCGTTGCCCCCTCCAGCCTTTTGCCTTCCTGTTGGTATTGGTAAATTTGCAGGGCCAAGTTCAACAAATACAGAAGGCAAAATATGTAATGTACCTTGTATATGACTTAAAAAGGAATTTCAGGTATAGATATTGTATACATATTTACATTAGTCCAGCTTGCCGATGCCCCTAGAAGATGGAAGTCAATTAAATAGACACCACTACTCTAGTTATCTCCATTTGCTTCTGGGTCCCACTGAGTGGCTGGCCTGCTGCATTCTGAATACAGGAGGCTGGCCGCTTGGCATAGGCGCCATTCAGAGAACACTCTGCATTTTCTGAATGAATTCAAAATGTTTTCTGATTGGACAAGGTGGAGAGACAGGATGGTGACACATTTGCTGAGTGGTCAACCTTCTGTGTTGAAATGGCATCAGGCCACTTAGCTAAGGACCCAGAAGCAAGTGGAGATTACTGGGGTAGCAATATCTACTTCAGTGATTTCCAGCTTCTAGGGGCATCTGCTGGACCAGTGTAGCCATGTATAAAATATCCATAGCTAGTATTATTCTTTAATCTAAAAAAAAACAAAAACAAACAAAAAAAAACAGCATAGATATACTCCGTTTTTTATTCTATCATAATGCAATAGGATGTTAAACCGACAGGCTCCAAAATTTCTGCACTAATACCTTGATGAATTTTTTTCAATAGTGTAAGGTTTAAGTCTTCAAATAGTGTAAGGTTTACGTTTTAAGTAGTGTGGTTTAAGTCTCTACACCAGGGGTTCTTAGTCAGTGGAGTATGTACTCCTTGGGGTTATGATAACCAAATGATGGTGATATAAGATTGGAACTATGAATAATTTAAAAAAATATAAATATACAGGATTCACTGCAATTGAACCTGAAATCAAAGTAGAGAAATTGAAATGTGTCTGATGACATGCAAACAATATTGTCAGTATCTGTACCTCAATCATACGACTGCACAAAAGCAGCAGCAAAAAATTCACTAGTTATAGTTAGCTTGTGTATTCATTATTTTTTTTTTTGCAAATGTTTTGTAAATGAATATGATAAAATCCTTATGATTTACTTTCAGCTATTCTGTTACTAGCTATACATACTATATGTAAAGTAAAACCAAGACGTCTTTTGAAATCATACAGGTACCCAACAGGACTTGTGATGATGATTTTAGCGGGAAAGTTATGGATACATATTGAACAATCCATTGAGGGTCTGTAATTATGAAATGTTAAGACCCTCTTGTCTTTGTAATGGCATGCTATTTCTTGATTTAAGCTGTAATTATTACTGTAATTATCACTATAGGTCAGTTAAATTCCAGAACAAAGATTCCACTAATATGCAATGCCTTCCCTTACCACAATTTTTCTTACTTTATGCAAATCACTTAG
The DNA here is from genome assembly GCA_018402905.1 of Glandirana rugosa. NCBI lineage: Eukaryota > Metazoa > Chordata > Amphibia > Anura > Ranidae > Glandirana > Glandirana rugosa. The sequence continues at coordinate 466,378 of BLSH010232532.1, forward strand.
AAATCTTTTTCAAGTGTACCTGTGGCAGACAAGCAGTTTCTGCTTTAAATGACCGGTTGCCACTGCTTATTCTCCTTGACAACCATTTGTGTAACAGCCCATCAGTGGTTCAGACTAGTATCGAGACTGTCCTTGTGTCAGTGCTGCCTGTAAAGGTGGGAACCAGTTGTCATAACTAGATGGTCATTTCCCTCCCAGTCCCATTCATGCTCATATCTAGTTTAGTGAGGTGCACATACCACCATCAAAGGTGATGTGTACCACCACACATGACCCTTCTTCTTGAGCCCAGTTATACTGAGAAATTTGGTTTGTGTTGCTGACATCACAGGTATGAAAACTTACTTTTCTGCCAAATGAGACATTTGAATAAAAAAATAAAAAGCCCTTCAGAGGTTGTGGCCAGGTTCCTTTATCTCCCCTGCATTGGGTTTAGTGAATATTTTGCATTCCAAGAATTGCCTTTTGTGAGTTTTTGGGGACCTGACACTCTCTTTGCATGCTAAAAGATTGCTACATATATTATACTTTAATGCTAAGAAATCTATTTTATCATCCTGAAAAGAGTCGTTATCGCCTGCGTTGGCTCATTGACTAAAACTTGTTAATGACTTTCTACCTCTGTATAAACTCACCTTTGAACTCAGGAAAAAAACTAAAATATTTCATAAAATCTGGGGTAGGTGGACCTCTCTAGCCCCCTTACTTTAGCTCCTATATTACCACAGCTTTAATGTTGTTCTTCTATGGCTATGATTATCATGAACTTCATTATGGAAGATGTTATACTTACTTATTCTGTGTCCTTCTTGTGACTTCTTTGTTAGTAATAACATGAGACATGTGAGATGGAATGCTTAATTTTTTATGACTGGATTTTTTTTGTGTACATTTGATTTCTCTGTACAATTGTACAGTTTTGTTTTGTAATATTTTTTCTGTTAAAATTCAATATATATATATATATATATTTTTTTTTAAGTTGTATGGACAGAGCTTGGGGAGAGGGGGGATTTGATGCCTTGTTAGCTTTATTGCAGAGTTCAACTTTATTCGAAAAATGATACTTCAATTTTTGACAGCTGTTTTTATATCTCTCAGAAGAATGAGTGTCAAGATTTATGCAATTGAGTTTCCAGCTCCACCAGGGTGGATTTGATTTAAATCAAGTTGATTTAAATCACAATTTAAATCATGATTTAAATCATTAGTAAAAAGGCTTGATTTAAATCAACTCGATTTAAATCATCATTTTTACAGAGCAACTGTCATCTCTGCCCCGCAGCGACTCCTCCTCTGATGGCTGGTGATGCGGCAATGACACAACAAGGTGAGGGAGGTGGCGGTAGCAGGTGAGTGGATGCCTGCTATATAACTAAGCTCCATTTCACTAAATTATTAATGGATCTTAAATATCAGATTTTTTTTTTAAATCATCAATTTTTATCCACCCTGAGTTCCACCTACCCACTGTATAGTGACCATTATCAGGGTATCTAAAGTTGGCCGTAGATGGATCAATATTCAGCACGGTTCAGCAGGGACTGAGCGAATTTTGATTCATCTATGGTCATTACGGCTCGACAGAATTTGATCTAATGATTGTTGGAAAACTGTTGGACTGTTGGAAATTTTTCTTTGATCAGCAGCTGCAGCTCTGATCCATGTATTCTAACAGCGGAGGAGCACTCCTGCAATAGCACAGCGGGGAGGATTCCTTCATACACCTTGCTTGGATGGATGGTGGAATCCGTTTGTTCCATCTATGGCCAGCTTTTCCCTTCTTATTGAATTTTGCTTGATCTTACAGCAGAAATGTTGCAGGGACCTAAAGGCAGCTAAAGGGAAGAAAATCAGAGCAAGAAAATATGATGATGGGGTTTTGCAGCTAAAGACACTGACAGATTTAAGAAGCCAACGGTTAATTCAGCCTCCCAGCGTCCAGTCATGACAAATAAGTCTGTGGTGGACTAAACCTTTTAATTAAGCAAGTGGCTTAAAGGTTGCCAGATTTTCTTGCTGATTTTGACAAAAGATCCAACACTGGCCTGACCTTGTGCTGATCACCAAGCAGCTGTACCTACAGTATATATTCTTCCTGACTCAGAGGCTTTTATACTGATGCTCAGTGAAATAATTGTTCCACTTCTTTAGACCCCTTGCTAACAAAGTGAAACCAGGAACAAAGGAGTGCACAGATGAACTATTTTATTTCTGGTTAACAAAGATAAAAGCAGCCAGAGAGATTTTAAATGTTTAAAATAAATCATAGCTTCACTTTAAATCAGGTCTTCGCTACCATTTTGTTCATTAAGGAATATTACTTCTTTGCCCCCTTGTTTCAGGAAATCGCATATAACATTTTTTTTTTGTTGGGAGGGATACCATTTTTTGGGTAGGGCATGCTTCAGACTTTCTGATCTAGGCGAGAATGACATCCCCAGCTGCCCAAAGCCTTCTGGGTAGGGTTGCCACCTCTGCCACCCCTTTAAACCCGAACACATATTAATTACACAAGTTGCTGTAGCTGATTAAGGTGGTAATTAAACTCACTTAGTTCCTTATCTGCATTAAATTAGCCTCAGCACCTGTGTAATTTATATGTGTTTGTGATTAAAGGGATGAGGTGGCAACCCTACTTTTGAGATACACATGTCACACATATCAGGAGGCTTGGGGGAATCTCTGACACACTGTGCATACACTGTGCATCACCAGGGGGCTAGCTGCAAGAAGCCAGAGGAGGCAGCTGTCTCCTGATGATGTCAGTAAAAAAGATGGCGGCAAGGGACTCAGTGTGCAGCAGCCTTTGGGGGGAAAGGAATGCAGGGTTAGCTGAAAATGCGAAAATATATTTTGAAGGTGACCCAGGAACCAAGGTAAGAGGGGAAAGGAAAAAAATGCACATGGATATTTATAGGCATTTTCTATGCCTACCATAAATTTCCTGCCACTTTCCTGCAGTTGGGCAGTCACAACTGCTGCGTATAGCTTTCAAATAGTGTATGGCTGAATGCATTGTAAATGCTGAGGCTTCTTTACACACATGGGAAGTTCACAGGGAGCTGGGAAACAATATGTCGCCTCCTCACTGCCTGTTTTACCCCTGAAAAGGCAAAACCACCATGCAGCAGTCATGTTCATTGCTAGTGTTTGCAGGGTGGTTCCGCCACAGCCTCCTCCACCTAAATGGATTTCAATTTTGCTACAAAGCTAATCATCATGGTCGTGAAGGTGTTAGGTCAGGTAGTGATAAAACCGCAGATCAACCGCCTGTTTTTTCCATCCCCTGGCCTCCCACATGAATGATCCCTAATGGTAAATGGTAGAAATGGGCAGAAAGCATGGCAACATTTGTCTGCTGGGTAATACTAATAAGATATTTTGGGCTGGTGGCCCTAAATGGAGGTACTCTCTTATTAAGACATCAATCAGCTTAAAACTTGCAGTCAGTGAAACATGGTAAGAATTATATAGCTATCTGCTCCCTGTTCAGATCTGCGATCACAGCTTATGGCCAGGGCCGGTGCTACCACTAGGCAAAGTAGGCAGCCACCTAGGTCGCACTGCTGCCTAGGACGCAGCCATGGCCAATTGTTGCTTGGTCCAAACCCCCCCCCCCCCCAGAGCATCCTGCTCAAATACTCAGTCAGCATATCTGCTGCCACAGCCGGGCCGCTCAGCAAAAGTGCAGGCTGTGCAGCAATCAGAGCTGTCCCTGAATGTATGGCGGCTGACTGCATCCACCACCACCTCTGCCCGCTGTTCTCAGGCCACGGTTTGGTTGCTAAGACTGCCCATGTCCAAGCAACCAGTCATGTGCATGCCCCTCCCCCATGCAACGGCATTCAGAGGAGGAGGATGTGGCTTAGCCAAACATATCTGGACCCACTGCCCAGCCTTCCAGCTTCCACCTGTCCTGTAGTCGACTGCTGCAATGAGAAGGAACTAATCCTCATGTAAGTTGGGTTCTTCACAATACTCCCTCCTCCACTTCCACTACCCCAACCATTATCTTAAACCTCTCCACTCTCTTTACCCCACTCTGCTCTTCCCTTCTAACTTTGGGGACCCAATTGAAAGAGAAGAGGCTCTAGGGTCCATGATTTAAGGGTTTTTTGGGACTCTGATGTAAGGTCGCTTTAGGGACCCTGATGTAAGGGGGTTTAGGGACCCTGATGAAAGAGGACTCTTGGGACCCTGGTGTAAGCAGGGCTCTGGGGACCCTGATGTAAGGTGGGGGGAACTCTGGAGACCCTAATTTAAGGAGAGGGGGCTCTGGGGACCTTGATGTAAGGGGGGAACTTTGGGGACCCTAATGAAATGAGTAAACTCTGATGTAAGGGGTGATATAAGGGGGTCAGGCCCAGGGGGCCCAGGCCTAAAGCTGTATAAGAGGCCCCAAAATGTCTGATTGTTGCCCTGTTCTCCACACACTGCACCAACGTTCCACATACCGCTGCAGGATTGGATGATGTTAGCTGGAGACTAAGCTGTCGCCTGCAAACTTCAGCCAATCCAGGAAGAAGAGGTATCCAGCCAATGAGGTGCCGCGCAAGTGGTGCTGTGTGCAACATCACTTCCTCCCAGCTCCAAAGTCAATTTCCACATGGAGCTAGCATTGGCAAGAAGGTGAGAGAGCATCCCTGCACAGTCTATATTTTGGGGGGGGTGTGATGATATCACGTGCGTGACACACAAAACTCCCCCATTTTGTCACAAGTACGCCATGACAGTTTTAGCTTATAACAAAACCCCTCATTCCTCATTCCCCCTCCAAACAACTTAGTAATTTCTGGGTCCCTTGAACAGATGCCAAGGAGTCTGGGGGATGTTTGCCAGGCCCGATCGTAAACCAATAAATCAGAGCCCTTAAAAGACAGCACAGGAGGTCTCACATAAGGGAGATAGCCATGAATTCTCTTTAGACAGCTGTGACCTTCCAGCAACCCTAATCAACATGAAAAGGTAAAAAATATACCCACAGTTCATAACTCCGCATAGGAACGTGACATATTAATAAAAAGTGTATATCTGTATGCAGGAAGGCATGCTGATTAAAACAAACCCAAACGTCAATGAATTCACTTATAAGGGAACCCACTGATAGTTTATCCTCTTCCCAGGTCATAGAAAGTGACAAGGCTGTCACGTTTAGGCTTGTCTTGATGCACTGTGGCCGCTGAACTCGAATTCCCTAATGGTGAATTTGTACAATAATTCCATCCTGAGATATGGTTTTATACTGAGAATTGCATATTAGGGAAGATTGTTATTCCACGGTCTGCCCTGGACAGCCCAGGGGCCCTCCTTACCCATGTTAGTGGTCAGGGGCATATGGCCCCATCCCTTTACACCCAGAGAAAAAGGGAATGCAAAGGGCAGCTTTCAGTTCTCACCTTACCATCAAAGAACAAACATCCGAGAACCCATGGACTCATCATCGAATCTCTGATTGATCATGGACATATAAATGCAAGTAACTTTTCTGTCTTATCTCTTTGCTGCTGTATATTATGTCTCTTATTGCTTTGTAACATCATTTTTCGGTAAATATTTTACTGCACCAAACTTGACCTTTTCATTATTAAACCTTATTCTGAAAAGTGTTAACCTTGTCCCTAAAGCTCTTAATGCAAGCTATAACGAATCTGTTCCTTTGAAGAGCGCTACTGTTTAAGATAACATATCTGAATATTCCTGTCTGTGGTGACAGCGTGTGTCACAGGTGGTTATTCTAAAATCACAATTGGTATTGCTAATTGTTGGATACCTAACACTCCGGATCAAAGGTTAGTGGAGGCGCTGAAAGGGTTAATTGTTTTAATTAGCTCGGTAACAATCTCTCTCAGGTGGCTGGCACTTAGAAGGTGGTCCCGCAGGCTGGAAAATCTTTGTGCTGAAAGCAGCTGAGAGTGGTATTGTTGCATTAGTGACAAGCGCGGTGTGAGATCAGAGGGGTCCTCTGTCACCGGTGAGTGAGGAGGGCAGTGATCTGATACCCGCTTTCGTCACATCTTGGTCGGCAGCGGCTGGATAGTTTTGCCTTAAGAGCATTCAGTGCATTGTTAGGAATTAGCTCTGCACTGAAGGATTGTAACCTTTGTGGAAACAGTCCTTAGAGACAAGCTGGTGCATATTTTTTGTTTTTTAAAGAGACATACAGCAACAACTCTGTCCTACAGCCCCTTTCCATCTCTGCTTTCTGTTCTATCTTTTCCACTTGCAAAATGTCTGGGGTATCAGGGTATAAGAAGATGAACAAAGATGACCTGATTGCTGAGTGTACAACAAGAGGCCTTGACGTCAGTGACAAAACTCGTGGAGACATGATAAAGGCCCTACAGGAGTACCATATCCGGGCAACCAGAACTCGGGGGAACTTGAGGCTGAAGGGGTTCCCAATACTCCAGAGCCAAGTGGTTCAGACTCAACGGCCTCACAGGATGGGCACACAGAGACTGACACGGGAATACCACTGAATGTCCCTTCTAGGCCATAGCAGGAGCAGGCCAGCCCCAGATTGCCTGCAACCAGAATAGACTCTCCTCAAATGCAGGAAATACTACAGCACATCAGCGAAATGGATCCGGTGATGTACCTGCAGTTTCTGGAATGGCAGGCTGAGAGAGAGGAACGCCAGGCTCGAGAACGCCGGGTTGAGAGGGAGGCTGATCGTCGGCACGAACTGGAGATGTTGAGACTCCAACAGCAGCCACAGGCTCAGAACCTCGGATCCCTAGAGCACAGGGAACCTTCTCTGCATGCGAGCCCAGCCGCCAAATATCCAGTCATGGAAAAGGACAGTGACATTGATGTGTATCTACTGTCGTTTGAAAAGACTTACCATTTGCCCCCAGCACAATGGGCTGGTACTTGATGCCAGGGCTACAAGGCAAGGTCCTGGACGCGTATGTCGACCTGCCAGTGGAGCAGGACGAAGATTACGACGCCATAAAGGCTGCAATCATTCAGAAGTATCGGCTAACCCCGGAAGTATACCGAAAACAGTTTAGGTCCCTGCAAAATGGGCCTGGGGACTCCTATATGGATGTGGTAAGCCATTACGTACCCTGACTGACACCCACAGGTGTTACTCCTGTGGCAAGCCTGGCCCTCTTTGAACACAGTGCCCTGAGCAGAAGAAGACGACATCATCTGGCCAACCGGCCAGCCACCCTTCCGCTGTGCTGTTCCTCAGTGGGAAACCTCAAGGAACCAATGCCAACTTGCAGCAAGTCATCATGGGCCACCAGACTGTAACGGGTTTCCGGGACACCAGAGCTAAAGTCACCTTGGTTAGACCAGAGGTAATAGAAGGAACAGACATCATCCTCGAGAGGTTCCTTACCCTCACCGGAGTTGAGGGAACTCATTCCCACATACCCTAGGCCTATGTTTTCATTGATTGGGGTGTTGGGATCGGGATGAGAGAGGTGGGAGTTTCTGATGAGATCCCCACTGCTGTGTTGCTGGGTGCTGATTTGTGGACCCTTGTCTCCTATTATGCTCCAGCTGAGGATGCTCCCTCAGAAACCTCTGGACCCCCCAAGGTACTGTGTGCAGATGTGGGTTTGATATCTGGGCAACCTGGTGAGGGGGAGGGTGGAGTGGAAGTGAAAGGTCCTCGTTCTCCAGAGAAAGGAGAAGAGACTCTGTTGCTTGTAAAGGTAAGTGATGTATGTTCCAATGAAGCTACACCTGTACCTGTTGAATGTAATGTTGATAATGGTGACAATGTTTTACCAATACTGGTGGTCACTCGCTGTGCTGCAAGGGCTGCAGAGATACAGGCCCGGGTCGCAGAACAGCAGGAGGAGGTCTCTGGGCCCTCTCCTTGTTCTGACACAGTGGACTCCACCTCTGTTGAGCCTCAGCAGCTGTCCTCGTTTGCCACCGGATTGCTTGCTGGGACTTGTGGTTCCACCTTTGAAGCAGCACTGTAGACCGACCAAACCCTGGCCCAGCTCAGGAGTCTAGCTGATACCCCCTGTAGAGAATGACAAACAAAAGGTTTACTGGGACAAAGGAAAACTGTACAGGGAGAGTTTGTCTACAGAGGGGAATGAAGCTGATTTAGGAAACAGGCAGCTTGTGGTAACCAGTCCTTTCAGGGGACAGCTGCTAAAGGTGGCTCACGAGATTCCCCTAGCAGGTCACTTGGGGATCACTAAGACTCGGGGGTGGTTAATACATAACTTTTATTGGTCTACCATGCTTATGGACATAGCTGATTACTGTCGGTCCTGTGTTACCTGCCAGCGAGTTGGCAAGGTAGGAGATGTACACAGGGCTTTGTCTGTGACTGACAAACTTTTTAAGAGGGTGGCAGTGGATATTGTTGGGCCTATAGCCATCCCTAGCAGTTCAGGCAAACATTTTATCCTGACAGTCGTTGACTATGCCACGCGTTATCCAGAGGCGGTGTCTCTCTCCTCCCTCTGTGCAGACAAGGTCTCTGATGCTCTGCTGGGAATCTTCACAAGAGTGGGATTTCCGGCAGAGCTCATTAGTAGTGTTGAGCGAACCCGGGCTGTAACGTTCGGGTCCGTACCGAACTTTCGGGTGTCCGTGGCACGGACCCGGACCCGGACATTTCAAAAATCGTTCGGGTTCGGTCCGGGGTTCTGCTATTTTACTCCACGTGTTGAGAAGCTGCAGGGCAGCCAATCAACAAGCGTTTCACTGGTTTGCCCTTAGAAGCCATCACAGCCATGCCTACTAATGGCATGGCTGTGATTGGCCAGTGCATCATGTGACCCAGCCTCTTTATAAGCTGGAGTCACAGTGCTGCAGTCACATGCTCCTTGGGTTAGTGTAGGGAAAGGAAGCTGAAAGCTTGAGGGACAGATTTGAGACATTTTAAGACCTGATCCTGCATCCTGAGATAGATTACTTTACTACTGCTGTCTGTGCTGTTGCTCTG
>BLSH010232532.1:479583-492606 GCA_018402905.1 Glandirana rugosa
GAGAATGGAAGACAGGCATGTCGTCAAGTTTGCCGTTTTTCGTATACCTGAGGACCCCGTGGAGATACATTCGTTTGGCGTCTACTCCGTCTATAGTAAGGGTCAGGAATGGGACCCTGAGGTGTTTCCACGCGTTTTAAACAAAGTCCCATGGTAACTTTGCGTGCGTGTTCGGTAAGCAGACACCTACTATACCCGACCGAGACTATACGTAGTAGACATAAAAGACCGTCTCTCGCACATAATTCAGTCTGTGTTTGACCCCTGGAACTAGTGATTACTCATCTCAACTCGCTTGGAGACCTTCAAGCCCAAGACGACCAGGCAGGCTTGAAGCCCTGTTTGTCCGTGCGATCGTTCGGATTCCGTCCGGACCCGGACCCGGACTTTGTCCCGAAGTTCGGACGGACCAGCAGAACCCGAACTTCCAGAGGTTCGCTCAACTCTACTCATTAGTGATCAAGGTCCCCAGTTTGTGTCTGACTTAATACACGCTCTCTGCCAGAAAATACAGATGATGCATATCAGAGCCAGCCCATATCATCCACAGACGAATGGCTTGTGCGTGCGTTTCAATGGTACCCTGAAACAAATTTTGCGCACCTTTGTGGAGTCCCAGGGTAAGGACTGGGAATGATATCTGCCTCATCTGCGGTTTGCTTACATAGAGGTGCCCCAGGAGTCCATATGCTTTTTGCCGTTTGAACTGCTGTACGGACAGAAGGTAAGAGGACCCCTGGACCTAATCCGTGAGACCTAAGAGGGCAAGATTGCCGACCCAGAGGTCTCCGTTGTATTCCAGGATAAAATGAAGACGTTGGTGGGAATGGTGCGGGAAAGCATGACCCAGGCCCAGACCAGGAAGAAACGTTGGTATGACCGCAATGCTAGGGAGCGGACATATAAGGTTGGTCAGCTGGTGTATGTTCTGCTTCACTTGCGGCAGAACAAACTCCAAGCAGCATGGGAAGGCCCGTACCCCATCACCCAGCATCTGAATGATGTCACCTACCTAGTCCAGTTGGAAGAAGGGAGTAGACAGCAGAAGGCCTTTCATGTAAACGTGATCAAAGCCCATCATGAGCGCACGGCCTATGTGATGCCGGTCTGCAGCAGGCCAGAGCCTGAAGAGGCTGACTCACTCCTAGACCTGTTAGCTGACACCAGGGAGGTAAACTCCAATCTCCTGATAAACCCCAATCTTACCCCCGCACAGGTACCTGGGCTGAAGGACCTGGGCTGGCTGTACATGGTAGCCGGTTTACGTGGAAACCTGGGTGAACGGACCTCGCTGTCCACCAGATGGACACTGGGGCACCTCCTCCCATTAAACAGTTGGCCTATTGTGTCTCTCTGGATGTGTTGGCCGTCATGAAGAGGGAGGTGGAGGAAATGCTGCACCTGGGGGTGATTCAGAAGCCCCACAGTGTCTGGGCGTCCCCAGTGGTCCTGTTTCCCAAAAAGGATCAGACAACCAGGTTCTGTGTGGACTATCGAAAGCTGAATGCTATCACCACTGCAGATGCCTACCCCATGCCCCGGATCGATGAGTTGTTGGATAGGCTGGTGGCTGCCTGCTATATCATGATCATGGATCTGAGCAGAGGGTACTGGCAAATTCCTCTGGCCCCTGAAGCTCGGGAAAAGTCAGCCTTCATCACCCCATTCGGTTTGTTAGAATTTACTGTCATGCCGTTTGGGATGAAGAACGCCCCAGCTGCCTTCCAGAGGGCCATGAATGACTGGAGGGGCTGGAAACCTGTGCCATGGCCTACCTGGATGACATCGCTTTGTTCAGCCCTACCTGGGAGGAACACCTGGTGCACCTGTCACGGGTCCTGGACCAACTGACAGCTACCAATCTGACTGTAAAGCCCAGTAAGTGTTAGATCGGCATGACTGATGTCCAGTACTTGGGACACCAAGTAGGAGGAGGCACTCTGAGACCCGAGACAGGGGAAGTGGAGGCCATCCTGGTCTGGCCCACCCCTCAAACCAAGAAGCAGGTTATGTCATTCTTCTATTAACAGTAGAATTGCTTGCTGCAAGCCAAAGCAAAGTAGTATTTCAGAGAAGGATCTCATAACAACCGTGAAGCATGATGGTGGCAATATTATAGATTGGAGTTGCCTTGCTGCTCATGGGCCTGTAGTGCTATTTTTTAAGAGGAATTCCAGATAAAGGTAGATTGTTTAAGGGTACTACTTAGGCACAATGCACTTGTTTCCTATAATAGAAAATCTTCACTTTTTGAGTTCAGGTCAGTGAAGCGTGGTGGTGGCAATGTTATAGATTAGGGTTGCCTTGCTGCTTATGGGCCTGTAGTGCTATTTTTTTTAAGAGGAATTCCAGATAAAGGTAGATTTTTTTAGGGTGCTGCTTAGGTACAATGCACTTGTTTCTTATAATAGGAAATCTTCACTTTTTTAGTTCAGGTCCAGTTTAACGTGATCCTTCTAGTAAGTTTACAAGTCTGCCTGAGTACAATATCATAATATTTGTATTTTTACCAAAAGAAGAGGACTGGGAACGTTTGATCTAGGGGAAAAATATAATTAAGTGGCTCTTTGCGGCTATTGGCATTGTCACATGACATCATAGAACTACAAAGGAAGTTGAAGCTTGAAAACCTCCATCTGCCATAAGCAGGGCCGGTGCTAGACTATTTTGTGCCCTAAGCAAGGCCAGCTACTTGCATTCTCCCCCACCCCCTGTAACGAACACGGGTATCAGATCACTGCCCTCCTCACTCACCGGTGACAGAGGACCCCTCTGATCTCACACCGTGCTTGTCACTAACGTAACAATACCACTCTCAGCAGCTTTCAGCACAAAGATTTCCCAGCTTGCGGGACAACCTTTTAAGTGCCAGCCACTCGAGAGTGATTGTTACCGGGCTAATTCAAACAATTAACCCTTTCAGTGCCACCACTAACCTTTAATCTGGAGTGTTAGGTCTCCAACAATTAGCAATACCAAATGTGATTTTAGAATAACCATCTGTAACACACGCTGTCACCACAGACATGAATATTCAGATGAGTTATCTTAAAAAGTAGCGCTCTTCAAAGGAACAGATTCGTTATAGCTTGCATTAAGAGCTTTAGGGACAAGGTTAACACTTTTCAGAATAAGGTTTAATAATGAAAAGGTCAAGTTTGGTGCAGTAAAATATTTACAGAAAAATGATGTTATAAAGCAATAAGAGACATAATATACAGCAGCAAAGACTTGGCTTTCGGCACATCCCTGGACCATACCTCAGCAACCTCCCACAGAGGGTATGTGGAGCGCCTGCGGAAAAGCCTGAAGACTGCCTAAGATAAGGCTCAAGCTGCCTCAAATGCCCAAGGACAGAGGAACAAGAGAAACTTTGACCTCAGGGTACGAGTGCAGGACTTGCAACCAGGCGAAAGAGTGCTGCTGAGGAATCTGGGAGTCCTGGGGAAGCACAAATTGGATGATCGCTGGAAATCACAGCCTGTCATCTGCAAGCAGCTCCCAGTATACTAGATCTGGCCAGAGGGAAGCACATGCCAGCTGAAGACTTGGGGTTGCAATTATCTGTTGCCTCTTTCCAAGGCTATTCGTGTGCCACCACGTCCAGATTCACAGTCCACACCCACGACCTCTCAGAGATCTCGACCAGTGACTAGATCTCAGTCTGTACCCCTTGCTGTAGACGATGAGGACAGCGAAGATGAAGAGATGGGAATAGACTGGTTGTGGCCATCTAAAATGCCAGAGTCTGCTACCACCCCTTCTTCTCCTTCCAAGGTGACAGACATTGGGATTCTCAGACCCCAGATCGAAGAAGATGCTGGGGCTGATGTGTAGGAAGAAGAAAAGGCTGTGGATGAAGCAGAGACCAGTGTGCTTGTAACTCCAGAGCCTAAAGAACAGAGAGAGCAAAGAGCTATTCAACCACCTAAGAGACTGACCTATGATACTCTGGATGAAAGCTCTGAGGAAGCTGTTTTTACTTCAAAAAGGACTTTTTAGGTGCCTGGTTCTTCCACCACAAATTCGGTGGAGGATAACCCCAACTCACCCTCTGGCACATATATGCAGGACACTCCAGTATCAGTGGCGTGTAGACAGAACAACCCCCCCTTACTATGACAATTGGTGAGAGGTTCCTCTGTCAACTCTGTGTCATAATATGAGCTGTTTGAGTTTGGGATCTTCTTATGAAAATGCTAATTGTTTGTTGTCATGTGTGCATTAACTTGATTCATCCCTACTGTATGACAACCATTTAACAGGTCAAGGACTGTTATTTACTTTGGGGGACCAAAGGTTCTTTAGTGGGCGGGAGGATGTAACAGGGAACTGGCTATCTTACCTGCGGTATCAGAAGACACTCTGCAACATTGCTGCAGTGAAACGGTTTCCCTCTAGTGGCAGCAATGACTGTGTCATCACATCCTGCCAGCAGAGTGATTAACAACAGGAAGAAAAGTATACAGGGAATTGTAGTTCCAGGACTCGTTTCACATTGAGATTGCACTATTTAGGACTACAACTTCCAGACTGCTGAGGAGAAAAGAACAGACTGCTGGGAGAAGCTATAAGAAGGATGGATTGAGGCTTGCGCGCTCTCTTGGGACCCCGGCGTGAATCTGAGTGCAGAGACACTGTAACAGTGCATGCTGCAGCTAAATTGCAGCCTGCTCCAGCAAAACTATACAGCAGATATTCGGCGGGACATCAGCGGACAGCCTGGAGGCCACTCCTGTTCCTAATTATACAGCAGTGTCAGCAGAATCGTGTGAGCCGTAGCGTGAGGCGGTAGAGGCCAGACACCATCCCATGAGCCACGTTCCTACACAAAGATTGACAGTAAACCATTTCGACCCTGACAGGCTCTGTCAGGGGTCTTCTATTCTTGGAGTGGTATATTGGTCAGGAATGGTCCTTGGGTTTAGTGTCCTATAGTCAATGCACAACCACAGTGACCCATTTTTCTTCTGTATCACCACTATTGGGGAAGCGTATGGACTCTCGGATGATACCTGCTCTCTTCAGTTCTGTCAGCTGTTCACGCATGTCTTCCAAGTCCCCTAAAGGAATCCGTCGGACCCTTTATCTGAATGGCTTATCCTTTTGAAGATGTATCCGGTGTTGAATGCTTTTTGCACATCCCACATTGAACTCACTCTTGGAGAATGCCGCCTGCCTTCTCAGGAGCTGAGACTTGACCCTTTCCATGCAGGGGAAAGAGGAGTATTCTTTAGATAGACCTCCTCAACAGGGATTCCATCCTTTGCTCCCCCACTAAATCAGACAGTGAGACTTCACTTGTCCCAGCAACATCCGAGCCAGCATCTTCACAGGTGAGGCTGTTACGTTGCAAACACTAACTGAGATCTTCCTGTGACTTCTCTGCAACACCTTAGTTGAAACCACTTTGGGAATTATCTCCGTCCCATCTCTTCTTTCTGGTTGTCCGCTTCAAGGATGATGAAAGGGCCTGGTTGCTCCCAATTCAGCTTGACCAATGCTCGCCTACAAGCTACCTCATTGGGCTGTAACGCTTTCTCACACCGGTCTAGGTGCCAGATCTTCCCCACTCCTTCAGCTGGGGCCTTCTGCTCTTGCACCAACCAGTGGTAGGCTTGCCTCAACATGGGGTGTACACTCACAGTTGAAGTGCCAGGTTCCAAGACAAGAGGTGTCAACAGCCTTCGGACAAGATCCGTATTAGTCCCTATAATCAGGGAACTCTTGCTGGCTCCTGGTGGGCGCAGACAGACCACTGCCAGAGTGTCAAAGGTCTCTGCTTTCCCTGCCTAAGACTAACTGGTAGATAGCCATCATAGGGGAAGTTCTAAGTCCCAATACCCCATTTCTCTAGCTCTTCCAACTTCTGCAAAGGCAGGGCTTGAGGTGCCAGTCATAGAAGTCTCTGTAGAGTAGGGTCACTTGAGCTCCAGTATCCAAGTGGGCCTTGGTATAGATTCCCTCTACTGTGTTAAATTTGGTGTCATCGCTCTCACTTTCTCATACTGGTCACTGGAAGTTCACCTCATGGCAAAGAACTCTCTGAGGATCTGAAAAAAAGAATTGTTGCTCTACATAAAGATGGCCTAAGCTATAAGAAGATTGTCAAGACCGTGAAACTGAGCTGCAGCACTGTGGCCAAGACCATACAGCGGTTTAACAGGACAGGTTCCACTCAGAACTGGCCTCGCCAGGGTCAACCAAAGAGGCTGAGTGCACATGCTCAGCTTCATATCCAGAGGTTGTCTTTGGGTAATAGACGTATGAGTGCTGCCAGCATTGCTGCAGAGGTTGAAGGGGTGGGGGGTCAGCCTGTCAGTGCTCAGACCATACGCCGCACACTGCATCAAATTGGTATGCATGGCTGTTGTCCCAGAAGGAAGTCTCTTCTAAAGATGATGCATAAGAAAGCCTGCAAACAGTTTGCTGAAGACAAGCCGACTATGGACATGGATCACTGGAACCATGTCCTGTGGTCTGATGAAACCAAGATAAACGTATTTGGTTCATGTGGTGTCAAGCGTGTGTGGCGGCAACCAGGTGGGGAGTACAAAGACAAGTGTGTCTTGTCTACAGTCAAGCATGGTGGTGGGAGTGTCAGTGGCGGCTGGTGATGTTTTAGGATGGGGGAGTGCCAGGCCCCGCCCTTCCTTTTTGACCCCTCCTACTTCTAATAAGCCCACCCCTTATAGAATCCACCCACTCCGTCCCCTGTATTCCACATATTGTGTCAGGAGTATACAGCTCAGCATCACAGGACACAGTATACAGCCCCAGCATCACAGATGGGGTATTGCACCCAGTAACACAGTATGCAGCCAGTACACAGGTATTGCAGCCAGCCAGTACATAGATATTGCAGCCAGTCAGTACACAGTTATTGCAGCCAGCCAGTACATAGGTATTGCAGCCAGCCAGTACACAGGCATTGTTGCCAGCCAGTACACAGGTATTGTAGCCAGTACACAGGTATTGTAGCCAGCCAGTACACAGGTATTGCAGCCAGCCAGTACACAGGTATTGCAGCCAGCCAGTACACAGGTATTGTCAGTACACAGGTATTGCAGCCAGCCAGTATACAGGTATTGCAGCCAGCCAGTACCCAGGTATTGTCAGTACCCAGGTATTGCAGCCAGCCAGTACACAGGTATTTCAGCCAGCCAGTACACGAGTATTGCAGCCAGCCAGTACACAGGTATTGTTAGTACACAGGTATTGTCAGTAAACAGGTATTGCAGCCAGCCAGTACACAGGTATTGCAGCCAGCCAGTACACAGGTATTGTTAGTACACAGGTATTGTCAGTACACGGGTATTGCAGCCACACATTACACAGCACAGCACAGCAGCACATACATGCCTCAGGCCCAGGGGACAGGAGTCGAGTCAGGCCGCTCTCGATCACACGGCTGACCGGCGGGAATCACAGGTGTGCGTGCAGTCCGACTTAGCACCAGCACGTCCGCCAGTCCTGTCCCCGCTCCTGACCAATCAGTCACTGTCTGGTGGACAGTGACCGAGGCCAGAGCCAATCAGTGAATATATGTGTGCTTTGCTGGCCCACATATATTCACTTTAATCGCCGACCAATAGGCTTTGGGAATTGCTGTCAGGAGACAGCAAGTTACCTAAAAAAGCTGGGACAGCCATGTAACGGCGGCCTATTTTTTAATTTTTTTTTAGAATGATTGGGGCTGCATGAGTGCTGCCAGCACTGGGGAGCTACAGTTCATTGAGGGAACCATGAATGCCAACATGTACTGTGACATACTGAAGCAGAGCATGATCCCCTCTCTTCAGAGACTGGGCCGGAGGGCAGTATTCCAACATGATAACGACCCAAAACACACCTCCAAGAGGACCACTGCCTTGCTAAAGAAGCCGAGAGTAAAGGTGATGGACTGGCCAAGCATGTCTCCAGACCTAAACCCTATTGAGCATCTGTGGGGCATCCTCAAACGAAAAGTGGAGGAGCGCAAGGTCTCTAACCTCCACCAGCTCTGTGAAGTCGTCATGGAGGAGTGGAAGAGGACTCCAGTGGCAACCTGTGAAGGTCTGGTGAACTCCAATGCCCAAGAGGGTTAAGGCAGTGCTGGAAAATAAAGGTTGCCACACTAAATATTGACACTTTGGGCCCAATTTGGACATTTTCACTTAGGAGTGTACTCGCTTTTGTTGCCAGTGGTTTAGTCATTAATGGCTGTGTGTTGAGTTACTTTGATGGGACAGCAAATTTGCACTATTATACAACTTGTACACTCACTACTTTACATTGTAGCAAAATGTCATTTCTTCAGTGTTGTCACATGAAGAGATATAATAAAATGTTTACAAAAATTTGAGGGGTGTACTCACTTTTGTGAGATACTGTATGTGTCAAAGGAGGCGGGACACTGGGTCGTTCAGAGGCAGCAAAGGGAGTCCTCTGGAAGGGTTTGGACTTGTCTTTTTGGCTGCTGTCTTTTTGCATTGTTGCTTTTGGAGCTAGCTACTGTAGAAGGGCACCCGGTTGACTCCTTCACTGGGGCCCTCTGGAGTTTCCTGTCGGCTTCTGGCTCTGGACTTCAGGCTTCATTGAACTTTTACACACCCTTCGATAATGTCCCACTCCTCCACAGTTGAAGCACACTTCTTGGTTTGTCAGCTTCTTGCCAGAGGCAGTAGGTGGGGTTGGAGGCACACTGAGTTCTGTGACACTCTCGACAGGTGCCTTGGTGATTTTCGCCCCTAGCAGCGTTATCATCTCTGATGGCTGATGTCGGGCCTGTGGGGGCAATGGCGCCGAACTTCGAAATTGCCGCTCTGAAGTCTCAGATGGCACAGGTGCCGATGCAGAATGGACGGCTACTCGCTTGTCACTGAACATATCCTCTTCCCTCACTACTTTGATGAGGTTGGGATATTTTATGGACCTAACCCCCGCAGAAGTCTTCAGCGCAATCCAGAGTGGGTCAGAGCGTAGGGCTCCCTTGAGGATTTGCTGAGTTCTGGCCTGGTCTATGGCCGAAAGCACCATCCCTTTTTTTAGCACGATCTGGTATAGCATCTTGTTCAAGTGCCTGATGTATTCAGACAGGCGTTCGTCTTGGCATTGAAGGGCATGCTCAAATTGATAAACCAGGTCAGCTGCTTTCTCTGTCCGCCCAAACTCCTTCTGCAACATAGCCAGCTAATCATACGCTGTACAGGTCGTGTTGCTGAATCTCAAGTTCCTGATGGCCTCAGCTGCAGCTCCTCGCAGACTCACAATGATGCGCTGCCTCTTTTGGACCTCTGGTAGGTCCCACTATTCTAGGATCTGCAAGGCCTGTTCCATCCAGACTCCTTACTCTTCCTCTCCTGTGGGCACTGGCTGCCCCCCCCCCCCCCCCGAGAAGATCCTCCAGCTTCCGTTATCCAGCCCCAGAACATACTGGATTGCCCTTCTGGCATTTTGATACAAAGTCTCCCAGGGCTGAAAGAAATTCTGGCCCCAACATGGCTGGGGGTGCCGGGGAGGGATCTACTTCCTCAACCACCTCAGCTTGATTGTAATTTGTTGGGCACTCATCTGGAACTTTCAGCTGGATTATGCAAAAAGCTCAGTCTTGCTGGCCAACTGCACACTGATGCCTCTGAAATTGTCTGGGACTCCTCGCTTCCATTCTAACAAGGCATATGTGCGGGAAGTCCCATGGTCTGATCTGACGTCAATCACCCATACTTTCCTGTCTGGGGCCAATGTCTTCACTGCTTGACTGATCTGCTCTTCAGCCCAGACCTCTCCAGGGAGCTCAATCACCACGCTCATCTCTGGGCGGATGCCTTCTTCACCACACCACTGGATCGCAGTGGCAGAGTCCATGTTGGTGCTTGTAGGGGTGCTGCCTGTTGAGGAGTTGATTGTAGAGTAGCGGTATATCCCGGACGGGCCCCCACATGTAGCGCTACCCCCATAGGAGCTGCTTAAGTATGTTTGGTTACATACTCTGCCTCTCAACCCCAAGAACAGTCCCAACCCCTCTGGCACACCTAATATGTAGTATTAGTGCAAAATGCAGCAGTAGAAAAGAAACACATCTGTGGTAAACTAGAAGGTATGTTTACTGATAAGATAAAAGCATTTAAAGGTGAGCAACATGAACTCTTACAGTTTAGAATGGTATCCCCTTATAGGAACGTGATCAACAATCAAATGGCCACTACATATCAAATATTGGACACTTAATTGTAAGAACCATAACCTCAGTACACAGCAAGGCCCATACAATGCCTATGTGAACAGGTTACAGGAGAGCAGAAGAATGGCTCTTATGAGAGTCAGACCTCTCCCTACTGCTCCTCCACACAGAAATGCAGAACAGTAAATAACAAGTACAACTTCTAGCAAGAAGAAAACTGTATTAGCAATTCAACCCACTTTTTCAGAGAGTTCTTGGTGAATTATAGCTCTATGAGCTTCAGCAAAAGACTAACCTCTAAAGTGGGGAGAGAGGTAAGGTAGTCCTGTGCTGCTGTGTGGCAATCCGGTTGATCTTTAGC
The DNA here is from genome assembly GCA_018402905.1 of Glandirana rugosa. Lineage (NCBI taxonomy): Eukaryota > Metazoa > Chordata > Amphibia > Anura > Ranidae > Glandirana > Glandirana rugosa. Next base: position 490,107 of record BLSH010232532.1, read on the forward strand.
TAGTTCTTTTGATGTTTAATTGCAGGCAAGGTGTCAGACCTGGGTTCAGCTCTCCCTTCTTAGAGCAAGGTGCTCAGCTGAGGGTTAATTGCCAGTCTCAGTGTTAGGAAAAAGGACATTTTGCCAGCAAAACTGGCTGTTTTCGCGGTGGTGTGCACGCCTGTACGCGTTCGCGCGCTCCCGCGCCAAAAACGGCGCCAAATGGCGCTATTTAAGCCTGGAGATTCCTGCAATGGTTGCTGCTCATTCGACAGCATCCGTGACCTGTGAGCCACAGCTCCCTCCACCTGTTCCTGTGTTCGTTTGCTTCCTGTTTGACCCGGCTTGCCCTGACCTGTTGTTCGCTACCTGCACCGACCCCGGCTATCCACGACCATCCGCTTGTCTACTCCTCTGTACCTCTGCTGCCCGCCCTTTGAACGAACCTTTGCTTGGACCTGACTACCCGCCTGCCTGATCCTTTGTACCTTCCTGCCTGCCCGTTGCCGACCCAGCCTGTACGACCACTCTTCTATCTGCACGTCTTCTGGAACCTCACTACATCATCAGTGACCATCCAGCCCTCATGCCATCCCACACTCTTGGCCCTCTGTCTACTCTACCAGGGGTCCTTGAATCGGGTGCGCAAGAGCGGTTGTTCCCTGCACAAGACAGACTCCACCACCAGGTTCGTGACAGAAACGAGCAGCCATGACTGAGTCTGCGCAGGGAACACGCTCCGCTATGGATGACTTATGTGCCCATCTGGCTGGCCTCACCCAGGCCGTCAAGAATCTCCAAGAGGGATATACCCGGTTAGAAGAGTGGGTGCAGGAGCTGTCTACCGCCCCGACCTCCGGTACCGCAGCTGCCCGTACCATAGTGGCCCTACCCTCGGAGCCCAAGGTCCCGCTGCCGGATAAATTCTCCGGGGACCGACGCAAGTTTCGGGTTTTCCGGAGTGCCTGCGACCTATATCTGGGTCTCCAGCAACGGACCTTCTCGTTAGAGAGCACCAAGGTCGGATTCATGATCTCCCTGTTGCAGGGTGAACCCCAAGCCTGGGCCCTCAGACTGTGGGAGCAGAATGCACCCGAAGTTGCTTCTGCTGCAGCCTTGTACCTGGCCATGGCGCAGTTATATGACGATCCCCGTCTTGCCGCCACCGCGGAAGCCACCCTGTACAACCTCCAGCAGGGCCGCCGCCCTGTGGAGGACTATGCCGCCGAATTTCGGCGGTGGAGATTGGACACCACCTGGGGCAGCGCGGCACTCGTGTTCCAATCCTGCATGGGGCTGTCGGATTCCGTAAAGGATGAGTTGGCCCGAGTGGGGATCCCTAAGACCTTGGAGGAGATGGTCACCTTGGCCATCTCCATAGACCGGCGCATCAGAGAGCGTCGCGCCGAGAGGTCCTCCGGACAACTGCGTCCCACCTGAATGCTCCCTCGGGTGCCCAGTTACCCGACTCCGCCGGCTTTCCGGCCAACGACCTCCTCTTCCTCTCCTTCGGATTCCTCTGAGCCCATGCAGATTGGGTTGCTTCGGCCATCATTCTCCAGCGAGGAAAGGCAAGTTTTCAGTTGAATCTTTGTCTCTATTGCGGAGAGCCTGGTCACATGGTTCGGATATGCCCCGCGAAGCGCGGTAAGTGCTTGTCCACTGTATCTGATGTACCGATTAACGCCCGTGCCCATCTCACCATTTTCTTATCTCTGCAGCTTCTCGGAGGGATTATCACGGTGCCGGCAATCCTTGATTCCGGTGCGTGCAGCTGTTTTGTTGACCTGGATTTTGCTGCACAGCACCACATCCCACTGCAACCCAAGGCACACAAACTGGTGATCCGCCTGGCCGATGGATCACACATTAAATCCGGAACCGTCACACACGTGGTTTGCCTGAACGTACTGGTTAAGAGCAAAGGAGTGGGAATCTTTCAGTGAAACAGCTTTGATTTAGACTGCTGGTGGTTGCTGTGTTTGGAGTTTTTGTTTTTTGGGGGTTTTTCTTTGCAGCTTTTTAACACTTTTTCTGTCACTTTTTAAATAGCTTTTTTTTTCTTTCCTTCCTTTAGACTGCTAATTAAGGGGAGGGGTTAATTGGCCACAGGTGATTGAATTCCTATAAAGCTCTCTGTTGAGCTCATTTCAGAGCTTGCTCACTTTGAGCTTGCTACCTCTTTGCTTGCTGGACCTCTGAGCAAGTGGACCTTGACTAAGTGGTGAGTTAAAAACCAGAGTTTAAAACAAGAGATTATAACAGGAATCTTCAGAACCTGTAAGTAACATCAGACATTTCCTGTTATTAGTGGTGTTGTATCTGGGAAAATGTGTGCTAGCAAGATTGAAGGTTTTGTGCAGTGCACAGTGTGCCGCATGTATGCAACTATGGAGCAACAGCTCCAGGATGGATATCGCTGCGACAGATGTGAGCAGGTTGCCCTTCTGGAAGCTCGCATTAGAGATCTGGAGGAGCAAATTGCAACACTGGACAGAGCTGTCAACCTTGAAAGGGGTCC
>BLSH010232532.1:507562-519859 GCA_018402905.1 Glandirana rugosa
TTATCATCCACAGACGAATGGCCAGACGGAGATGACAAATCAGACTCTCGAACAATATCTGAGATGTTTTTCATCGTTCTCTCAGGATGATTGGGTTGCACTGTTGCCGGTGGCCGAGTTTGCTTACAATAACACCATTCACTCGGCCACCCAGCAGTCCCCATTTTGGGCCAACTACGGGTTTCACCCCACCTTTTTACCTGATTTAAATCCGGAAGGGACCGTCCCAGCAGCTCAAGACATCTCTAGCTTCCTCCAGAAGAATTGCAAACTCCTGCAGGAGACCCTTGCTAAATCTCGGGAAGTGAACAAGGAGGCTTACGATAAAAGAAGGCGGGGGGAATTGGAACTCCAACCAGGCGACCGCGTTTGGCTATCTACCAAGAATTTAAAATTGGCATGCCCCTCCAAAAAGTTGGGCCCAAGATTTCTGGGACCGTTCCCAGTTAAGAGGAAGATAAACCGGGTGGCTTTTGAACTGGACCTGCCTTCTTCTCTCCGGATCCACCCGGTTTTCCATGCTTCACTACTGAAGCCCATGACCCTGGACACCTTCTCAGGTCGGAAGGTGGGTCCCCCAGACCCCGTCCTAGTTAACGGAGAGGAGGAGTTCGAGGTGGAGGCCATCTTGAATTGTCGCCGGAGAGCTGGGGGAACCCAGTATCTAATCAAGTGGAAGGGGTTCGGCCCAGAGGAGAATTCCTGGGAACCTGAAGAAAATATCCACGCCCCCGGACTTATCCAGGCATTCAAGAGGAATCGCCAGAGTGGTGATACCCGGTAAAGGCATCCGGAGGCTGCCCCTTGGGGGGGGGGGCAATGTTAGGAAAAAGGAACAAAATTACTGTTTCGGACGTTTTCCGCGGTGGCGCGCGCTCCCGTGCGCGTTCACGCGCGCCTGCGCGCGCCCGTGCACGCGCACGCGCCGGAAACGGCGCCAAACGGGCCTATTTAAACCTGGAGGCCCTGGAGACAAGTGCTGCTCGTTCTACAGCGTTCCAGACCTGTGAGCCCCAGCCTCTGATACCTGTTCCTGCGTTGTTCTGCCTCCTGTTTGACCCGGCTTGTCCCGACCTGTTGTCTGCTTCCTGCCCCGACCCCGGCTACCCTCGACCATCCGATTGTCTGCTCCTGTGTACCTTTGCTGCCCGCCCGTGTAACGAACCTTGCTTGGACTCTGACTACTCTTCTGCCTGATCCTTTGTACCTTCTTGCCTGCCCGTTGCCGACCCAGCCTGAACGACCATCCGTCTACCTGCACGCCTCCTGGAGCTTCGCTACATCATCGGTGATCCTCCAGCCCTCGTGCCATCCCGCACTCTTGGGCCTCTGTCCCCACTACCAGGGGTCCTCGAATCGGGTGCGCAAGAGCGGTTGTTCCCTGCACAAGACAGACTCCACCGTCAGGTACGTGACAGTAGGGTTGCATCCGGGTGCTTCAAGATAGGTGCGGAAGTAAACAATCTCTTAAGCTTCTCGAAAGCTGCCTGTGCCTCGCTAGACCACCTGAACCGGGTATTTTCTCATTAGTAAGCTGAGTAATCAGTGAGATGATGGCTGAGAATCCCCTTATAAATTTTCTATAAAAATTGGCAAATCCCACAAACCGCTGGACTCCCTTCTTGTCCACTGGTACCGGCCACTCCAGGATAGCAGCCACTTTCTGCGGGTCCATGGTAATTACCTTGACGGATAGGATTAATCCCAGGAAGGGGATGCTGGATTGCTCGAATTCACACTTTTCTGCTTTGGCGTAGAGCCCATGCTGGCGGAGATGGCTTAATACTTTGGCCACATGTTGACGGTGTTCGTCCAGAGAAAATCAAAATGTCGTCTAGGTAGACGATCACAAACTTGTCCAAGAAGTCTCTAAAAATGTCGTTCACAAAGTGTTGGAACGTTGCGGGGGCGTTACAGAACCCGAAGGGCATAACTAGGTACTCATAGTGCCCGAACCGAGTAAGGAAGGCGGTCTTTCACTCATCCCCTTCCCTAATGGGGACCAGATTGCAGGCTCCCTGCAAGTCCAACTTGGTAAATATGGTGGCCGCTCCCAACCGTTGGAACAGTTCAGGTACCTGGGGGAGAGGGTAGCGGTTCTTCACCGTAATCTTGTTAAGTTCCCTGTAATCAATGCAGGGGCGCAGGGAATGATCTTTTTTTTCCACAAAGAATATTCCAGCTCCTGCTGGGGATGTGGACGGACAGATACACCCTTTCTTTAGGTTATCGTCAATGTAGGCCTTGAGGGCCACCAGCTCGGTGAGAGGAAAGATCCGTCCGAAAGGGAATTCCGCTCCGGGAAGGAGCTCGATAGGGCAGTCGTAAGGCCGGTGAGGAGGAAGCTGGTCTGCGCCCTTCCTGCTGAATACATCCAAAAAGGTGTGGTACACGGGTAGAACGGCCTGGCGGGTTTCAGGGTCTGGGTCAGAGTCCAGGCATAGCAGAGTTGGGGCCATTTCAGTGCCTGTTTGTAGGCAGTGTTGCGCACAATAAGGTGACTGGAACCGGAATGTGCTGGTGCTCCAATTTATGCCAGGGTTGTGCGCCTGTAGCCACGGGAGGCCCAAAATAATGGGTAAAAGATGAGAGGATATGGCATCCAGGCATAGGAGTTCTCGATGCCCACTGGGTGTGCTGACCGGCAGCGGGATAGTCTCGTGGGTAACGAGTCCGGAGCTGATGGCAGATCCATCAGCCAGGTGCACCAACATCCGGTGTGCCTTGGGTTGGAGCGGAATCCAGTGCTGGGCAGCAAATGTCCTATCCAGAAAACAGCTGCAGGCTCCGGAATCTATGATGGCCTGAACTGGTATATTCCCTTCTGCAAGCTGCAGGGAAATGGGTAGAGCCAAGTGAGCCCCCTTGTGTGGGGGTGCGGGCAAGGCACTGGGTGCAACTGTTGGGCGCTTGTGCAGCTTGACTGGGCAAGTTCTGATGTAGTGTCCGGGTTCACCGCAAGAGGCATTGATTGTCATTCCTGCGGCATTGTCTCTCTTCGTGAGAGAGAGAGGGACGGAGGAGTCCGAGTTGTGCTGGGGCCCTGGATCGCTCGGCCTTGAGCTCCCAGAAGCGCTGGTCAAGCTGAATGGCCAGGTTAATAAGGGCATCCAACGGACTGGGAGACCCCACTCGGGCCAATTCGTCCTTTAGAGCCTCGGACAGTCCCAAACGAAACTGGTGACAGAGAGCTGCGTCATTCCAGTTCGTGTCAGTGCTCCAGCGTCGAAACTCGGCGGCATAGTCTTCTGCCATTCGTTGGCCCTACTGGAGAGCGTGGAGGGCGGCTTCGGCCGAAGCGGCCAGATGGGGGTCCTCGAACAGTTGGGCCATAGCATGGAAAAACTGGGTCAGGCTGGACACTGCCGCTGCTTTTTGCTCCAGGAGACGATGTGCCCAGGTCTGGGGGTCTCCGAGCAGCAGGGAAATTACAAAGCCCACCTTGGTGGTTTCCAAGGAGAAGGTGTGGGGCTGCAGCAAGAAATAGAGTTCACAGGTGGTCCTGAATGCCCGAAACTTCCTGCGGTCCCCCGAGAAGCGTTCGGGCATGGGAACCCATGATTCGGGCGCTGGGACCACAGCAGCAGGTACAGTCTGCCGGGAGTGCAGCGAGTTCCTGTACTTGCTCCTCAAGCTGTGCATAGCCCTTCTGTAGGCCCTTCATGGCTTGTGTGAGGCCGGACAGGTGCTGGCACAGTTCATCCATAGGAGAGGGTCCCCGCACAGACTCCGTCATGGCTGTCTGATACTGTCACAATCCTGGCGGTGGAGTCTGGTTCGTGCGGGGAACAACCTCTCTTACGGCCCCGGTTCCAAAACCCCTGGTAGAGCAGACAGGGAGCGCTGGAGCACAGGGGAGCATGAGGGCTGGATTCAGACACAGGTGATGGTAAGATGTCTTCCAGATGTCCGTGCAAGACTGAGAGTAGTGGTTCAGGCCGGGTCGGCAACGTGCAGGCAAAACAGTGCAGAGGGATCAGACAGATGGATGGTCGGGTTCAGGCAGGGTCATCAGCGGGCAGGCAGCGAGGTACAAAGGGATCAGGCAGAGAGAGTGGTCGTAGACAAGCAGAGGTCGGTTCAGGCAGATAGCACGGATAATCAGGTCAAGCCGGGGTCACAGGAACAGGAAGTGCACAGATTCAGGTCTCTCGGGAACACGGATTTGCTGTAGATCAGACAGCACCTGCTACAGGGTGCAGGAAGCTTAAATAGGCGCCATTGGCGCGTGCAGGCGTGCGCGGAACGGCCGGGAACGGCCATTTTCCTGACAGATGCTGTCCCCTGATGTCCTTCCGAATATCCGCTGTACAGTTCTGCTGGAGCAGGCCTCAGTTTAGCTGCAGCATGCACCATCACAGAGTCTCCTGCACTCAGATTCACACCGGGTTCCCAAGAGACCGCGCAGGCCTCAATCCATTCCTCTTATAGCTTCTCCCAGCAGTCTGTTTTTCTCTCCTTAGCAGTCTGGAAGTTGTAGTCCTAAACAATGCAATCTCACTGTGACACTTTGAGTCCCGGAACTACAATTCCCTGTATGCTGTGCTTCCGGTTGTTAATCACTCTGCTGGCAGGATGTGATAACACACTCTTTGCTGCCACTAGATGGAAACAGTTTCACTGCAGCAAGTGTCTTCTGATACTGCAGGTAAGATAGCCAGCTCCCTGTTAAATTGATTAGTCAGTCTTGAGCACATTGTTCCAGAAGTCCTGGTCTTTCCCTATACGTTCAATGGGAAACTTGAATCTTTTGGTTAGCAAATGTTTTTTCTTAACACACCTCTCATACAGGTTGAATTGGTGCAATGTCTTTCTGATTGTAGATGCACTAACTGATGCAAAAGTTGCCTAAGCGCTTTGCAGGGGAATGTTGGGTTTCTTGGAGACATCATCAGTCAGCTCAGGAGCTGAATTTACTAGACCAGAGGTCTCAAACTGGCAGTCCTCCAGCTGTTGCGAAACTACAAGTCCTATTGTGCCTCTGCCTGTGGAAGTCATGCTTGTAACTATCAGCTTTGCAATGCCTCATGGGACTTGTAGTTTTGCAACAGCTGAAGGGCCGCCAATTTGAGACCCCTGTGCTAGACCATCCAGCACTGGACAAATAAGTAATAGTATAATATGTATTCCCCTTGTAGTTTGTTTTTCTTACAGTTGACTGGTTAATTTCAAATCATTTTGCAATCTTTTTAAATCCCTTGCCAGACTCATGGCCACCCAGGACTTTCTTCCTGAGGGCCTTAGAGGGCTCTTTTGATCTTGTCATTATATGATACCACACTTGTCAAAAGCAAAGAGAACATGAGACTATAAATGTCTGAAGACAGGTTCCTCCTGCACACTTTCTAAGGAGGGTCTAATTATTGGCATCTAACCTGGAATACCAGATTCTAATTTCATGGATCTGGGGTGGTGGTAAATTAATGGATGTACTTACTTTTTCCCAATTAAATATAAGTCTGCTTTTTTCACATGTAGGTGATTAAAATTAAATCATCACATACATTATACAGTATGTGTCATTTCTTCAAATATATCGTCTTTCTCTGTATGCACTATTTATGTTGAATCTGTTTTTTATTAAGTTTTAAACTGTATCAGATAATATACAGGGTGGGCCATTTATATGGATACACCTTAATAAAATGGGAATGGTTGGTGATATTAACTTCCTGTTTGTGGCACATTAGTATATGTGAGGGGGGAAACTTTTCAAGATGGGTGGTGACCATGGTGACCATTTTGAAGTCAGCCATTTTGAATACAACTTTGGTTTTTTCAATAGGAAGAGGGTAATGTGACACATCAAACTTATTGGGAATTTCACAAGAAAAACAATGGTGTGCTTGGTTTTAACGTAACTTTATTATTATACTTTAAAGTTACGTTAAAACCAAGCACACCATTGTTTTTCTTGTGAAATTCCCAATAAGTTTGATGTGTCACATGACCCTCTTCCTATTGAAAAAACAAAAGTTGGTTTCAAAATTGCTGACTTCAAAATGGCCGCCGTGGTCACCACCCATCTTGAAAAGTTTCCCCCCTCACATATACTAATGTGCCACAAACAGGAAGTTAATATCACCAACCATTGCCATTTTATTAAGGTGAATCCATATAAATGGCCCACCCTGTAGAATAAAAACATGAAAGTATTGGCTCAATTTCAATAGATGCACAAGTATACATTAAGATCGTAATAATAGGTCAATTATCACATGGAAATGATAAGACATAGTTCACTAAGGCATGGTAAAATGAGCATAGTAACTGCAGATAAATTAAATTAACCAGTAGACCACCAGGAACCGAGTTGCAAAAAAAAAAACGCTCGACAAATATGGCATGAAAATTTAGTGGTGCTACAGTTATGATAACTATGTTCATAAAAGTGAAAGAAGGTTAGGGGGAGAAGAAAAAAAAAGGGGGGGGGATAAAGGAAAGTAAAGGTAGGGTAAAGCTAAAATGAGGGAGGGAAGAGGAGGGGGTAACAATCAACATATGGGAGGGCCCAGGAGAGGCATAAATGAATTTATCTGCTACAAAAACATCAAAATCAGAGGAAAACTGGAAGTGCAACCATGCAGTCCACATAATGGTGTGGGATTTACTCTTATCAGCATCCCATGCTATCATATGTTCTAGGTGTTCGATCCTGTCCATTTCACTAGGCAAATCCGCTAAAGAGGGGACCGCCAAATGGCGCCAAGATCTAGTGATAACAGAACGAGCAGCCTTTAGAAAATGACAAATTAAGCTCTTCTTTATTTGCTTATTTATATCTATATTTGTGAGGTTCGTTTGGGAATTTTTCCCCAACTAATTTGTCATAGAGATGGAGAATTTTATCCCAAAAGGGGGTAATTTACGGGCATGTACCCCATTTGTATATCATGGTGCCAGGGGCCTGTAAACATCTCCAGCATGTGTCTGGTACATTAGGATCTATCTTATGTAGAATAGTAGGGCAGCGATACCACCTAGACACTGTATGGACTATTTAAATTTAGATCTAATGTTTTTCCTGTTCAAATATGTTGAAAAAGCCAACAATTTCCATTGGGGTGTATTTACTTTTCTGCATGACTGTATGTTCCTATTGGCCAATCGCTATGATGAGCAGCTTCACTAGCCAATTGAAACCTGCAAGAAGAGGCATACTAGCTATCAACACTAACATGAAGTCTCAGAAGAAGGTATGATATTGCAGCCTGGGATTTAAGGCACCTGAATCCCAAGAGAGCTGGAGGAGTCATCTAAAGCCATCATCGGCATCTCTTGCATCTGATTGGACTCGGTCACTGTTTAGCTCTTTTGCCAAAAAAATATTTTGCAACATATCAATATGTAATATATACTGTACATGGGACCTTTCAGGTGCTACTTATAAATGCAACTATTTGACCACTATTTGTTAAAACACATCCTTTTATTTAGATGGATTGTTTAAAACCAAAAAAGCATTTTTTAACATGTGTTGGTTTGTATATTTTTGTAGTCATATATTGACACACTACTGTATTGACAGTTTGACACTCCTATTTTTTAATATAGCTACTACAAAAAAGTACCCTCAATATCCCACAGGTAGGGTTGCCACGTCATCCCTTTAATCCAGGACACATATGAATTACTCAGGTTCTGAGGCCAATTTAATGTAGATAAGGCACCAAGTGAGTTTAATTAACACCTTAATCAGACACAGAACCTGTGTAATTAATGTGTGTCCTGGATTAAAGGGATGATGTGGCAACCCTACCCACAGGTCAACAATAGAGTATCATTGCAACCTAAAATGCCCAACAACCGTTTTTTTTTCTAAAATATTTGCTGATCCATCCCATGGGGTAGGGATACAATTCTTCAATGTTTTTCTCAGGCTATCAACCCCACTTCATTAGGAAGTTGTGGAGCTTTACTCTAAAAACTTGATTGTTGGCATTGGATTTTACAAATCATACAGATAACATATCATGTTATTTAAAGGACTATAGATGTAGACTTAAATATGTCTGTCATTTGAAGGCGTGTTCCCCGACTGGGTGTCCACGCTAAAAGAAAAGTAAAACATCAGTTGAGGTAGAACCCATTTGAAAGGCAACATGTACACACAAATCCAGTTTTTAGTTCATACCTAATTTGCACTCTTTCCCCTAAAGAGGTTCTTCACTCTGGAAAAAAATAATTAAATAAAAGTCAGCAGCTACAAATACTGTAACTGCTGACTTTTAACCACTTGACCACTGGGAACTTAAACCCCCTTAACAACCAGACCAATTTTCAGCTTTCAGTGCTCTCATATTTTGAATGACAATTACTCACTCATGCAACACTGAACCCATATGAATTTTTTGTCCTTTTTTTCACACAATTAAAGATTTCTTTTGTTGGTATTTAGAGTTGAGCGGACACCTGGATGTTCGGGTTCGTCGGGTTCGGCCGAACTTCGGGGAAAAGTTCTAGTTCGGCACTGAACTTGACCCGAACTTGACCCCGGACCCTAATGGTGACCCGAAATTTTGGGCACAAAAATGGCTGTAAATAAGTCCTGGAAAGGGCTAGAGGGCTGCAAAAGGAAGCAAAATGGGGGTAAGAGTAGTACAAGTGCCCTGCAAACAAATGTGGATAGGGAAATAACTTAAAATCACATAAAAAAAAAATGGAGGAGGGGGTGGATGTGGAGTAGGAGGTTGACTAGGCCGTGACCGTGGCAGTGTAGGTTGGAAGTGGCAGTGGAGGAGGAGGAGGTAGCCAACACTGTTTTTTGTTTGATTGTTTTTTTTTCTAATTGGGGTAGCCCCCAAAATATTGAGACATATTTAAAAAAAAACAAGTATACCAATGGCTGTGTGAGGCTGGTCTAAATGTCTATTCTGCACAAGGTACAGACAAGTCTTGTGGGATCCATGCCCAGGGTTGCCACATCATCCCTTTAATCCAGGACACCTATCAATTGCACAAGTTCTGTGGCTGATCAAGGTGGTAATTAAATTCACTTGGTGCCTCATCTGCATTAAATTAGCCTCAGAACCTGTGTAATTCATATGTGTCCTGGATTAAAGGGATGATGTGGCAACCCTATCCATACCTGGTTCATTTTAATAAACGTTAGCTTGTCCACGTTGGCTGTGCACAGGCGGCTGCACTTGTCTGTGATAACGCCCCCTGCCGTGCTAAACACATGTTCACACAATACACTGGCTGCAGGGCAGGCCAGCACCTCCAAGGCATAAAGGGCAAGCTCAGGCCATGTGCCCAATTTGGAGACCCAGAAGTTGAATGGGGAAGACCCATCAGTCAGTACATGTAGGCGTGTGCACACATACCGTTCCACCATGTTGATGAAATGCTGCCTCCTGCTAAGATGTTGTCTATCGGCTGGTTGTGCTGTTTGTTGTGGCGGGCTGCTGACAAAGCTTTGCCACATTTCAGCCATGCTAAACCTGCCTTCTGAGGTGCTGGCGGTGGCACAGCTGCGTTGGTGGCCTCTACCTCCTCCTCCTCCTCTACCTTCACCTTGTGCTTCCGCTGAGCCCCCGGTGTCATTTGAGAATGCCCTCAGCAGCGCCTCTACCAGTGTGCGCTTGTAGTCGTGCATCTTCCTCTCACGCTCCAGTGAGGGAATTAAGGACGGCACGTTGTCCTTGTACTGGGCATCCAGCAGGGTGGCCAATCAGCTGGTGGTGCTGTTTGTTGTGGCATGCTGCTGATAAAGCTTTTCCACATTTCGGTCATTGCTAAGCCTGCCTTCTGAGGTGCTGACGGTGCCACAGCTGCGTTGGTGACCTCTTCCTTCTCCTCCACCTTCGCCTTGTGCTTCCACTGAGCCCCCTGTATCATTTGGGAATGCCCTCAACAGCGTGTCTACCAGGGTGCGCTTGTAGTCGCGCATCTTCCGATCATGCTCCAGTGAGGGAATTAAGGATGGCACATTGTCCTTGTAATGGGGATCCAGCAGGGTGGCCACCCAGTAATTAGCACAAGTTACAATGTGGGCAACTCGGCTGTCGTTGAGCAGGCACTGCAGCATGTAGTCGCTCATGTGTGCCAGGCTGCCCAGAGGCAAAGACAAGCTGTGCTCTGTGGGAGGTGTATCATCTGTGTCCTCCGTATCCCCTCAGCCATGCTCCAGTGATGCCCAGGAGCTGCGTTGGGTGCCAACCTGCTGTGAACACAGTTCCTCCTCATCATGATCCTCGTCCTCCTCATCCTCCAGAACTGTGCCCTGGCTTGAAAATGTTTTACCTGGCCTATGCTGGTGCAGGAACCCACCCTCCGAGCCACTTGTGAATGACTGGCCTGATAACCGTGGAAATGACCCCACTTCCTCCTCCTCTTCCCCCTGTGCCACATCCTCTTCCATCATCGCCCGAAGTGTTTTTTCAAGGAGACATAGAAGTGGGATAGTAACGCTGAGAACAGCGTCATCGGCACTGGCCATATTGGTGGAGTACTCGAAACACCGCAATATGGTACACAGGTCTCGCATGGAGGCCCACTCTTTGGAGGTGAAGTGGTGCTGTTCCGCAGAGCAACTGACTCGTGCGTGCTGCAGCTGAAACTCCACTATTGCCTGCTGCTACTCGCACAGTCTCTCCAGCATGTGCAAGGTGGAGTTCCACCTTGTGGGCTCGTCGCATAGGAGGCGGTGAGCGGGAAGGCCGAAGTTCTGCTGCAGCGCAGACAGGCGAGCAGCAGCAGGGTGAGAATGCCGAAAGCGCGCACAGACGGGCCGGACTTTCTGCAGCAGCTCTGACATATCCGGTTAGTTTTTTAGAAATTTCTGCATCACCAAATTCAGCACATGCGCCAGGCAAGGGATATGCGCCAAACCGGCTAGGCCCAGAGCTGCTACGAGATTTCGCCCATTATCGCACACCACCAGGCCGGGCTTGAGGCTCAGTGGCAACAACCACTCATCGGTCTATTGTTCAATGCCCGTCCACAGCTGCTGTGCAGTGTGGGGTTTATCCCCCATACATTTCAGTTTTAAAACAGCCTGCTGTCGTTTCTCCCTGGATGTGCTGAAGTTGGTGGTGGAAAGCCGCAGCAGTTGGCACCTGTGTTTCATCATCATCAGAGACGTGCTGTGGTGGTGTTTCCATGTCCTCATCCTGCAACAGAAGTGGTTGGGAATTGGTGCACTCAATGTCTTCCACTTCTGGGGCAGGGCTATGTGGATGGCCCACGGAAAGCACACCAGGAGAGCCATCAAAAAGCGTAAGAGACTGCTGCATGACTTGGGGCTCAGACTGCTTGGCTGATTTACAAGGGGCAGAGGTGAAAGACAGATGGCCATGGCGTTCAGGTGCCAACTCTGAGCTTTCATCAAGGAACCGGGTGGGAGACAATGTGAATGAACTGGAGGCATTGTCAGCCACCCAATCTACTAGCGCCTGTACTTGTTCTGGCCTCACCATTCGTGGAGCGGCATTCGGGCCTACCATATAACGTTGAAGGTTCTGTCGGCTACTCACACCTGAGGAAGGTGTTTCACTTGTGCGTGTAGCTGGTACAAATCGACCAAGTCCTCTCCTTGCAACAGGAACTTCACCAACACCGCCAACACCAGCAGCACCAGCTGCACCACGGACACGTCCCTTATTTGATGCTCTCCTCATTCTGGACACAAATGTACTATGTAGCACTATTTATTAATACAGAAAAAATCATAATAATACATTTTTCTTCTTTTTTTTTTTAAAACAGCAACGTAGATACACTTTTAATTTTTTATGCAAGAAATGCACCACTCACACCAGCAGCAGGAACCTCTCCCTACACCAGTATGAGATGATTTTAGAACAATAATTTGTCCATCACAGGAGCAGCAGGAACCTCTCCCTATGGCACTATGAGATGATTTTAGAACAATAATCTGTCCCTCACACCAGCAGCAGGAACCTCTCCCTATAGCAGTATGATATGATTTGAGAACAATACCCTGTCCCATACAGGAGCAGCAGGAACCTCTCACTATAGCAGTATGATATGATTTTAGAACAATAATCTGTACCTCACAGCAGCAGCAGCAACCTCTCCCTATAGCACTATGATATGATTTTAGAACAATAATCTGTCCCTCACAGGAGCAGAAGGAATCTCTCCCTATAGCAGTATGAGATGATTTTAGAACAATAATCTGTCCCTCACAGGAGCAGCAGGAACCTCTCCCTATAGCAGTATGATATGATTTTAGAACAATAATCTGTCCCTCACAGGAGCAGCAGCAACCTCTGCCTATAGCACTATGAGATGATTTTAGAACAATAATCTGTCCCTCACAGCAGCAGCAGG
>BLSH010232648.1:0-10594 GCA_018402905.1 Glandirana rugosa
TGGTACGGGAAGGGACGGGATTGAACGGTACGGGAAGGGATGGGATTGAACGGTATGGGAAGGGACGGTACGGGAAGGGACGGGAGTGGACGGTACGGGAAGAGACGGGATTGGACGGTACGGGAAGAGACGGGATTGGACGGTATGGGAAGGGACGGGATTGGCTCGGATGGCCCCCACCTTGCGGGGGTGATGCATTCTGCATTGTGTGTCATGGCGCTCAGATTGCCGGAACATTCTCAGGATCAGACGGGAGAATTGGGTCACGGCCCATGTGATGGTGGGGGAGGGGGGAACACATCTCACTCTCTGCAGCAATAACACTCAGTGACAGAAGCCTCACCTATTCTGCAGAAACTGCAACGCCTGCCTGTGAAGCGCGGTAACCCATGGCAACCAATTGCTCCCAAGGAGGCAAATCAGTGAACGGCTGCTGCTGATTGGTTGCTATGGGCTACCACACTCCGCACATGGCCTGCCAATCAGATTCTCCTGTTCCTCATCCACAGTTCTGCAGATAATAAACCGCGGCGTCCGTCCGATATCTAATAATAGACGAGGATCCGAGAGGACGCCGCATGACACCGCTGACTAATCATTGTGTAAATATCCACCCTGTGCCACTCACTGAGTATAGACGCCACTATCTGACCACTCACTGAGCAGTCAGCGACCAACCTCATATTCCATACATCCAATAATTGTCTAATATCACCTCTCTCTCCCCTCCCCCCTCTCTCCCCCCCTCCCCCTCTCTCTCCCCCTCTCTCCCCCCCGTTTAGCACCGGGTGCACACCATCCTGAACGCGGACATGGTGATCGTCATGAAGCGCGGCGCCATCATGGAGTACGACAAGCCGGAGGCGCTCCTGGAGCGGGAGGACAGCATGTTCGCCTCCTATGTCCAGGCCGATAAATGATTGGTCGGATCAGTTCGCCTCCTACAGTATCTAACAAAAGTAAGTACACCCCTCTCATCATGTGACAACACTGAGGAAATGACACTTTGCTACAATGTAAAGTAGTGAGTGTACAGCTTGTATAACAGTGTAAATTTACTGTCCCCTCAAAATAACTCAGCACACAGCCATTAATGTCTAAACCGCTGGCAACGAAAGTCAGTACACCCCTAAGTGAAAATGTCCAAATTGGGCCCAATTAGCCATTTTTCCTCCCCGGTCTCATGTGAATCGTTAGCGTTACAAGCTGTACACTCACTACTTTACATTGCAGCAAAGTGTCATTTCTTCAGTGTTGTCCCATGAAAAGATAGAAGAAATGGGAGGGATGTACTTACTTTTGTGACATACTGTATGTCCAGGCTGATAGATGATTGGTCGGATCTGTTCCTCTCCTATGTCCAGGCTGATAGCTGATTGGTCGGTTCTCTGTACATAGAATGTAAATATCGATTCTTTCATAATAAAGATTTTGGTTGATTTTTCATGAAGACGCCACAGGCGGTCTCTGAGTCATTCCTCTGATTACTTGTTGGGGGGTGGGGGGGTATAGGAATCTGGGGGCCCCTCCTGGAGGAATGTATTGAAGGATATCAGAATCTGGGGCCCCCGCTGATCCCCTAGAATTATCTCAGTGGGGCCCCAGCCTCAGGCAGGGAGCATTGTGGGTAAGGAATGTTCATCCAATGTATATGAAGCCGGAGCACAGCGGGAGTGGGGAATTGGCAGACAATTTCCTCATTGTTGGGTGAGATATGGGGGGGTTTACATTCTCAGAGCACGGTGGGGGGTGGGGGGCTCCGGGAGAAGATCGATTAGGTGTGGGTGGAGCTCCTCATATTCCATAAACGCTGAGAATTCTGAGAGAAGAAGAGAAAAATACAGACCCCCCCACCATACACACCATTGTACAGATCTGTGACTGAGGGGTCCCTGTTCCTATGTATCACCTCTGGGGCCCCTCCACCTTCCTTTCCTCATCTGAGAAACTGGGGGACCCCTTAATGGGGGAAGGGGGGATTCCCCCCCATACATGAATCTGTCAATCTGTGGGCATGGGAAATGGATCAGACAAAACCAAAGACTGTGATTGGGCCTTAGAGGAGCCCCCCCAACACTGAGATTCCAGTTTAGGGGGGACGGCGGAGAACCTGGCAGATCCCTCTCCCCCCCCTTCAATGACCGTACAGTATGGATTCTGTCCTCTAGATTCTGGAGAATGCAGCAGGAGGAGTGAGACTTAGGAGCGCACGTCACAGCTTAGTGATTTCTGTCGGTTCTCACAGGACAGGTGGAGGAACATCTGCTGCATTCTCTGTAGGAGGAGAACCCTCGATATTGTGAGAAATCCGAGAAAACGTGACTGATGATAAATATGGAACAAAACACAGCAACAAGGAGGGGGAACTTCACAATCTATTCTATAGAAAGTACCGGAGCCCCCCAATAACTGCAGGGGGGATTACACCACCCTCATCATCCTCTATAGGATCACCACCCTCATCATCCTCTATAGGATCACCACCCTCATCATCCTCTATAGGATCAATCACCACCTATACATCCTCTATAGGAGGTATCACCCTCATCATCCTCTATAGGATCACCACCCTCATCATCCTCTATAGGACCAATAATCTCCTATACATCCTCTATAAGATCAATCACCCCTTATACATCCCCTATAGAATCAATCACCACCTATACATCCTCTATAGGATCAATCATCCCTATACACTGCTCTATAGGATCAATCACCCCCTATACATCCTCTATAGGATCAATCACCCTCATCATCCTCTATAGGATCAATCATCTCCTATACATCCTCTATAGGACCAATCACCCTCATCATCCTCTATAGGATCAATAATCTCCTATACATCCTCTATAGGATCAATCCCCCTTATACATCCTCTATAGGATCAATCAGCCTCATCATCCTATATAGTATCAATAATCTCCTATACATCCTCTATATGATCAATCATCCCTATACACTGCTCTATAGGATCAGTCACCCCCTATACATCCTCTATAGGATCAATCCCCCTTATGCATCCTCTATAGGATCAATCCCCCTTATACATCCTCTATAGGATCAATCGCCCTCATCATCCTCTATAGGATCAATCATCTCCTATACATCCTCTTTAGGATCAATCACCCTCTATGCATCCTCTATAGGATTAATCACCCCCTATACACCACTATAGGATTAATCACCCCCTATACATCCTCTATGGGATCAATCACCCTCTATACATCCTATATGGGATCAATCATCCCCTATACATCATCTATAGGATCAATAAGCCCTTATGTATACTCTATAGGATCAATTGTCCCCTATACATCTTCTGTAGGATCAATCACCCCTATACATCCTCTATAGAATCAATCACCACTATACATCCTCTATAGGATCAATCCCCCCTATACATCCTCTATAGAATCAATCACCCCCTATACATCTTCTGTAGGATCAATTACCCCTATACATCCTCTATAGAATCAATCACCCCTATACATCTTCTGTAGGATCAATCACCCCTATACATCCCCTATAGCATCAATCACCCCCTATACATCCTCTATAGGATCAATCAACCCTATACATCCTCTATAGGATCAATCACCCCTATACATCCTCTATAGCAGGGGTCCTCAAACTACGGCCCTCCAGATGTTCAGGAACTACAGTTCCCATCATGCCTAGTCATGTCTGTGAATGTAAGAGTTTTACAATGCCTAATGGGATGTGTTGTTCAGCAACAGCTGGAGGGCCATAGTTTGAGGATCCCTGCTCTATAGGATCAATCGCCCTCATCATCCTCTATAGGATCAATAATCTCCTATACATCCCCTATAGGATCAATCACCCTCTATGCATTCTCTATAGGATTAATCTCCCCCTATACACCACTATAGTATTAATCACCCCCTATACATCCTCTATGGGATCAATCACTCCTATACATCTTATATGGGATCAACCATCCCCTATACATCATCTATAGGATCAATAAGCCCTTATTTATCCTCTATAGGATCAATTGTCCCCTATACATCTTCTGTAGGATCAATCACCCCAATACATCCTCTATAGGATCAATCACCCATATACAACCTCTAAAGGATCGATCACCTCATTATAAATTCTCTATAGGATCAATCACCCCCAATACATCCTCTATACGACCAATCACCCTCACCATCTTCTATAGGATCAATCACCCCCTATACATCCTCTATACGACCAATCACCCTCACCATCTTCTATAGGATCAATCACCCCCTATACATCCTCTATAGGATCAATCACCCTCTATGCATTCTCTTTAGAATCAATTACCCCCTATACATCCTCTATAGGATCAATCACCCCCTATACATCCTCTATAGGATCAATCACCCCCTATACATCCTCTATACGACCAATCACCCTCATTATCTTCTTTAGGATCAATCACCCCCTACACATCCTCTATGGGATCAATAACCCCTATACATCCTCTATAGGATCAATCACCCCTATACACCCTCTATAGGATCAATTACCCCTATACATCCTCTATAGGTTCAATCACCGCTATACATCCACTATAGAATCAATCACCCCCTACACATCCTCTGTAGGATCCATTGTCCTACTATACATCCTCTATAGGATCAATCACCCTCTATACATCCTCTATAGGATTAATCACCCCCTATACACTACTATAGAATTAATCACCCCTTATACATCTATGGGATCAATCACCCCTATGCATCCTATATGGGATTAATCATCCCCTATACATCATCTATAGGATCAATAAGCCCTTATTTATCCTCTATAGGATCAATTGTCCCCTATACATCTTCTGTATGATCAATCACCCCTATACATCCTCTATATGATCAACCACCCCTATACATTCACTATAGCTCCAATCATCCCCTATACCTCCTCTATAGGATCAATCACCCCCTATACATCCTCTATAGGATCAATCACCCCCTATACATCCTCTATACGACCAATCACCCTCATCATCTTCTATAGGATCATTAACCCCTTATACAGCCTCTATAGGATCAATCACCCCTATACATCCTCTGTAGGATCAATCACCCCCTATACATCCTCTATAGGATCAATCACCCCCTATACATCCTCTATACGACCAATCACCCTCATCATCTTCTATAGGATCAATCACCCCCTACACATCCTCTATGAGATCAATCGCCCCTATACATCCTCTATAGGATCAATCACCCCTATACATCCTCTATAGGATCAATCACCCCTATACATCCTCTATAGGATCAATCACCTCCTATATATCCTCTATAGGATCAATCACCCTCATCATCCACTATACGATCAATCACCCCCTATACATCCTGTATAGGATCAATTACCCCTATACATCCTCCCTAGGATCAATCACCCTTATACATCCTCTATAGGATCAATCATTCTCATCATCCGCTATAGGATCCATTGTCTCCTATACATTCTCTATAGGATCAATCACCCTCATCATTCTCTATAGGATCAATCACCCCCTATACAACCTCTATAGGATCAATCACCCCTATACATCCTCTATAGGATCAATAATCTCCTATACATCCTCTATAGGATCAATAAACCCTATATATCCTCTATAGGATCAATCACCCCTATACGTCCTCTATTGGATCAATTACCCCTATACATCCTCTATAGGATCAATCACCCCTATACACCACTATAGGATTAATCGCTCCCTATACATCCTCTATGGGATCAATCACCCTCTATACATCCTCTATGGGATCAATCATCCCCTATACATCATCTATAGGATCAATCAGCCCTTATTTATCCTCTATAGGATTAATAATCCCCTATACATTCTCTATAGGATCAATAACCCCCTATACATCCTCTGTGGGATCAATCACCCCTATACATCCTCTATAGGATCAATAACCCCCTATACATCCTCTGTGGGATCAATCACCCCTATACATCCTCTATAGGATCAATCAGCCCTTATTTATCCTCTATAGGATCAATTGTCCTCTATACATCTTCTGTAGGTTCAATCACCCCTATACATCCTCTATAACATCAATCACCCCCTATACATCCTCTATAGGATCAATCATCCTCTATACATCTTCTGTAGGTTCAATCACCCTCTATGCATCCTCTATAACATCAATCACCCCCTATACATCCTCTATAGCACAGGTGTCAAACACATGGCCCACGGGCCGAATCCGGCCCTCCAAGCCATTTCATGTGGCCCTTGCACCTCTCCTGCAGCTGCAGGGGAGCTCCAGCCCACCTTTGGTCCTCCTCCAGACCCTGTACTTTCTGCTTTCCAGCAATGCATCCAGCTTCTTCCCAGCAGCAGCATAAGGTAAGGGGGTGCACTTTGATGTAAGGGAGGGTGGAGGATTCAACTTCTGATGGTGGGGGTGACTCTTGAAATCAGAAATGACAAGTTGACAGCACCACAGGAACTTCCGAAGAAATTGTATTTATTGAAGTAAAACAGCATACATGTAACTCACATAACAGTCCATGGGAAGTACATCCAAAAGGCATAAACGATTGACGCGTTTCGCGGGAGTTATACCCGCTTAGTCATAATCTAACAACCAAAAGGAAATGCTCACATATATACACTTATGATTGAAGTCAAGCATCTGTTCAGCATAAACCCAAATTGTTGATTAATGCACAATTAGCATACACCTGTCTGTAATTAGGCAGGGTAGCTAGAAAGGAGCAAATCACTAAATACAAACTGGCATATATAAAGACATCACTACATTCTTTAATAGCATTATAAAAAGAAAAAAACATAAAAACATGAAAACAGTTTGTATTTACTCCTCATCAGTCTATAAATCGGGACAAACAGATTAGGGAGAAACAAAAAACTCCCACATCAGTACATATAGTAGAGTTCATATATGATGTATAAGGAAATTGCACATCCACAAATATATATGTATACGTCCCTTGGAATAGACAAAAGAGGCCAAACAAGAACAAAAAGAAACCAAAAATCAAAAATCACTCACCATGCTGAAATATGAAGCAAAAAACCAAAGGTTATATCGCTCCATAAAAACAGGACGTGAGCGGGTAACGAAGGTTTGCACTCATACACGCATCTATAGAGGATGTCGTGCGATCAAAATCACCCTCCGATAACGAGCAGAGTGCAAACCATTCAACATCTCCTATGCATGACTCCCATCTTCCATACATTCCATGTTTGATGTCAATATTTGCATGTATTTATGCTTTTATTAAGTGATCATGGAAATTTCCAAATATAAAGAAAATTGTATCTCATGTGATGAATATCGTACCAATTCTCCAAAGGATATCATATATCCAAAGGAAAGCTGAGATATACAAGTATACATCCAACTGGGAGACAAGAAAAAGAACCTTCGAAACTATTACAGTAGCATTCATGAAGTAAAATGTAAATTGCAGATATAGATACAATGTATATGTTAAAGCTTTAGCTATCAATTTGCTACACCATTGTTTTAATATCTAGTTAGAATTTACATAGAGAGGACCCAAAGCTAAGATGTCTGGAGCCATGACCAGTGAAAATCAAAAAATGTATATCAGACATGTCACAGGCGGTCCTATATAGGAAAAAATCATGAAC
This sequence comes from Glandirana rugosa, assembly GCA_018402905.1. NCBI lineage: Eukaryota > Metazoa > Chordata > Amphibia > Anura > Ranidae > Glandirana > Glandirana rugosa. Next base: position 7,643 of record BLSH010232648.1, read on the forward strand.
CATTGGAGTAAGATACGTAAGGAGAGAGGTTGTATGGTGGATGTGTACTACAGATATCGGTGAAAAACTGTTTCTGGGGGATATTAATAGTAGAAAAATATTGTGAAAAATATGTATATGTATATATATATAAAGAAAAGATATCTGAAGAACAGAGTATATCCGGAATAGAACACCTCGTAAATACCACATTTTAAAGTGGTTATATTAAAATATAATATAGGCGTAAAAGCTATCGCCTCAGACTGTGTCAGAAAAAAGAATCACTATAAAATTTCTTATACCTATATCCATATATCTCTAAGCCCAGCATACTGCAGAGAAGATCAACTGCAGTAGTCCATATAAACCCAAAAACCCACCTATATCCTCCAACCCGTGACCAAACGCCCACACACGTCCAATATCTTCAACCCCGTTCCAAAAAATCGTTGACCAACCCATACCTAGGACCTATAGTGTATGTAGACATTAACATTGTAGCATCGTTCTGAAGTCTGGAAGTAATGACTGGGGTGACTCTTGACATCTAATGTAAGGGAAGGGGATGCTCTGGACACATAGTCTTAAAGATACAACCGGCCCTTTTATAGGCAATCATAATGCTGGTGTGGCCCACAATGAAATTGAGTTTGACACCACTGCTCTATAGGATCAATCATCCCTATACATCCTCTATAGGATCAATCAACCCCTATACATTCTCTATAACAGTGATGGTGAACCTTGGCGCCTCCCATGTTTTGGAACTACATTTTCAAGGATGCTCTACTATACTGCAGAGTGCATGAGAATCATGAATATTGTAGTTTCAAAACATCTGGGGTACCAAGGTTCACCATCACTGATCTATAACCTCAATCATCCCCTATACATCCTTTATAGGATCCATTGTCCCCTATACATCCTCTATAGGATCAATCATCCCCTACAAATCCTCTATAGGATCAATCACCCCCTATACATCCTCTATAGGATCAATCACCCTCATCCTCTATAGGACAAATCACTCCCTACACATCCTCTATAGGATCAAGCACCCCTATACATCCTCTATAGGATCAATCACCCCCTATACATCCTCTATAGGATCAATCATCCCCTATACATCCTCTATAGGATCAATCACCTCCTATACATCCTCTATAGGACCAATCAACCCTATATATCCTCTATAGGATCAATCATCTCCTATACATCCTCTATAGGATCAATCATCCCCTATACATCCTCTATAGGATCAATCACCTCCTATACATCCTCTATAGGATCAATCATCCCCCTATACATCCTCTATAGGATCAATCATCCCCTATACATCCTCTATAGGACAAATTGCCCCCTATACATCCTCTATAGGATCAAGCACCCATATACATCCTCTATAGGACCAATCAACCCCTATACATCCTCTATAGGATCAATCATATCCTATACATCCTCTAAAGCAGTATTTCTCAACTCCAGTCCACAAGGAACCCCAACAGGTCATATTTTCAGGATTTCTCTCAGATGAAATGGCTGTGGCAATTTGTAAGGCAGTGAAACTGATCAAATCACCTATGCAAAATAATGGAAAGCCTGAAAACATGACCTGTTGGGGCGCCTTGAGTTGAGAAACACTGCTCTATAGGATCAATCATCCCCCTATACACCTTCTATAGGATCAATCATCCCCTATACATTCTCTATAGGATCAATCACCCCTATACATCCTCTTTAGGATCAATCACCCCCTATACATCCTCTATAGGATCAATCATCCCCTATACATCCTCTATAGGACCAATCACCCCTATACATCCTCTTTAGGATCAATCACCCCCTATACGTCCTCTATAGGATCAATCACCCCTATACATCCTCTATAGGATCAATCACCCCCTATACGTCCTCTATAGGATCAATTACCCCTATACATCCTCTATAGGATCAATCACCCCTACACATCCTCTATAGGATCAATCACCCCTATACATCCTCTATAGGACGAATCACCCCCTATACATCTTCTATAGGACCAATCACCTCTATACATCCTCTATAGGATCAATCATCCCCCTATACACCTTCTATAGGATCAGTCATCACCTATACATCCTTAAAGGATCAATCACCCCCTATACATTCTCTATAGTGCCAAACATCACCCTATACATCCCTATAGGATCAATTACCCTCAATGCATCATCTATAGGATCAGTCACTCCCTACACATCCTCTATATTACCAATCATCCCCTACACATCCTCTATACAAGAGATATGCAATTAGTAAACCTCCAGCTGTTGCAAAACTACAAGTACCATCATGCCTCTGCCTCTGCGTGTCATGCTTGTGGCTTTCAGAGTCTTGCTATGCCTCATGGGATTTGTAGTTCTGCAACATCTGGAGGTCCGCTAATTGCATATCCCTGCTCTATACCTTTGATCACCACTATACATCTTCAATGGTATCAATCATCCCCTATACATCCTCTATACCATTGATCACCCCTATACATCCTCTATGGTATCAATCATCCCCTATACATCCTCTATACCATTGATCACCCCTATACATCCTCTATGGTATCAATCATCCCCTATACATCCTCTATATTACCAATCATCCCCTATACATCCTCTATGGTATCAATCATCCCCTATACATTCTCTATGGTATCAATTATCCCCTATACATCCTCTATATTACCAATCATCCCCTATACATCCTCTATGGTATCAATCACCCCTATACATCCTCTATATTACCAATCATCCCCTATACATCCTCTATGGTATCAATCATCCCATACATGCCCTATTATAGGACAGATAAACCTCCATACATTGCACACATAAACAATATAATTTCTGTAATGTCCTTCAGGTGACACTGCAATCAATATTAATGATTGATTTCACTATGAGACCCTTCGCCTTATGATTAACTATTGATTGATACAGGCCA
>BLSH010232705.1:0-13355 GCA_018402905.1 Glandirana rugosa
CAGCACAGCAGTAGTAAAGTAATCTATCTCAGGATGCAGGATCAGATGTTGTTAAAATGTCTCTAATCTCTCCCTGACGCTGTCAGCTACCTTTCCCTACAGCTAACCCAAAAGCATGTGAATGCAGCATCAAGTGACTCCAGCTTATATAGAGGCTGGGTCACATGATGTACTGGCCAATCACAGCCATGCCATTAGTAGGCATGGCTGTGATGGCTTCTAAGGGCAAACCAGTAAAACGCTTGTTGATTGGCTGCCCTGAAGCTTCTCAACAAGTGGAGTAAAATAGCAGAACCCCGGACCGAACCCGAACGTTTTTTGAAATGTCCGTGTTCGGGACCGGGTCCCAGACACCCAAAAGTTTGGTACAGACCCGAACGTTACAGTCCGGGTTCGCTCAACACTACTTAGATGCTGAAAAAGCCTTCGACAACGTCAGTTTCGACTGGTTGTCGCTGGTCCTGTCCGCAATGGGTTTCTCCGGTCCCTTTCTTCACCTGGTCCAAGAAATGTATGCCTCCCCCTCCGCCAACTTAGTAGTTGCAGGCCTCCTCACAGAAAATTTTAAACTATTCAAAGGTACCAGGCAGGGCTGCCCATTATCACCCCTACTCTTTAACATCGCAATAGAACCCCTTTCCAGACTCCTCACCTTTAAAGCCCCTCTCCATGGCATTCCCCTCCCAGGAGGTGATCTGCGAACCGCTCTGTTCGCAGATGACATCCTCATCTTTACATCCAACCCCTCCCCGATTTTATGTTAGTCAAGAAGATCTTTGAGGACTTTAAATCTTGTTCGGGCCTACGCATCAACTTCGCCAAAAGTGAAATCCTTCCATTAGGCAACAAGAAATGGCAAAAAGACTTTCCGAAGGACGACCTGGCAAACAAAATCCTGAGTGGATACCAATCCGTTTTAAGGATCACGACCAATGAAACCTAAAGGGAATCCCAGCTTAAGATTCTACATCGAGCCCATATCCCTTTCATTAAAACCAAGTCGTCACCCAACTCAGCTCAATGTCCTCTATGTTCACAAGACAAACCCCTGCTATCTCAACGCTTCTGGTTCTGTCCAACCATCTCTACTTTCTGGGATCAAGTCCTGGCTTTTATTTTTGGAATTACACTGATCAAAATCCCAAAGGACCCCCTCCTACTCATATTTAGACATTGGGGCAAGCAAATTATCTCATGGTCCCATAAAGACGATACTGCTCAACTCGATAGACATAAAACCTGGATCCTACTCTCACTTCTGGCAGCCCGCAAAGCCATCCTAAAAAATTGGATACTGAGGACCCCACCCTCTATCTCACAAGTCAAGAAAGACCTTAACCTCCTATTGCGCAGAGAAAGGCTCACCATGGACCTCTTACACCCACCCAGCAACAAACATTTCTCCTGTAGATGGCACTCCTTCCTGACCAAAACACTTCCCCAAGAAAAGATCGACCATATATGCAAGGACCTCCACTTCTCTCATCACGACCTCACTAATTAGCACAATGGCGAGGATTGCCCCTCCTGAGCTTCCTCTTCTTCCTCCTCCCAATGCCAAGATCCCGACACCAACGGCATCGGCTCTCACTACCAGTGTAATGTATATTCCCTTTTCCCCCACCTCTCGACTTTCTCTAGGTCACCTATACGAATCAGGACTATGTTTTGGCTATCCAGTATCTCTTAAATTTCCATCCAGCTCTCCTCCCGCTATTTACCCATCACATTACCCTATATGTATTTTCCTACCCTTCATCTTTCTTTCTTTCCCCCTTCTCAGATACGCTGTACAGTTTTACTCTGTTACACCCTAGCTGTTATCAAAAAATGCTGTATCGGCAGGGCCTGGTGTCAGGTCCCTGTTTCACTCTGTAACCTGTTCATGTTATATTTCTCTAATAAAATGTATTACAAAAAAAAAAACACTGTCTAGACATGTGTCATGCATGCAATCACTCGTACCAAACATTGGTTGGCCTGGACAGAGTGAGGGAGTAATTACCAAACCGCTTCACCAGTACAATGGGACTATGTGTATTGGCATATAGGAATTAGTTATCACCCGGTGAATCAGTAAGGTGCAAACTACCTCACTGAGTCCAAAATTAGGCATTGATAACAATGGAGATCAAAATCAAAATAAAAAAGGAGCCATAATGAACAGGTGGATATTCAAATGGGGGAAAAAATTGGTAAAATTTGCAAAAAAGTTGAAAAAAGTAACCAAAGGAGAAGAAAGCACCTGAGATGCTGAAGGCAAATATTAATCCAAGTCCTATCCAATAAATGGCAATTAATAATCCACACCTTTCAGTAAACGCAGATTGAACAGTGTTCCATAGAAAAGTGCGCCTGAACCATTATGTTCTTAAATCATATGCATGGTCATCATAAGGTGCATAAAAAACACTACAATTCATAGGTAGTGAAAAGGTAGATTATAGTTACGTGTCTTCTCCCATGTAGCATAAAGGATAGAGTCCTCCTGATGTCTCCACTGAGAGCTACTCATGCAAACGTCTCCCACGTCCGACCGTATGGTCAGGACCATGCACCTTCCACCTCTTGATCAGGCACCTGCGGGCGTTCGACCAAACACGTCCGACCGGATGGCCACAGACGTTCAACCTCCATGCCCGACGGGACAGTCAACGGACGCTGAACCTCCACGTCCGTCTGGATGGTCAAGGACGTTCGACCTCCATGCCCGACCTATTGGTCACGAGCGTGCACACTCTATGTCGGCACTGCTGGACATGCGTGCCACGAGGGATAGCACAGCATTCGGTCCTCCTGGGCTACAAACCCAGGCTAAGGACTCGAGTGCACCGTGTGACCATTCTCCCTTCCTGCAGCAGCAAGGTCAATAAGCTTCACGCAGTGCATCAACAGTCACTTGAGAGAATGGGGCATGGTCGAAGAAGATGAGGAGGAGGTGAGAGCCTAGATGACACACGTCCACACAGTCCCTATCGTGGACTCATTTCACTTGGAGACCCCAGTTTCATCAGCACAAGGGCACCCCCCAGAGGAATCATGTATAAATACACTTGCAAAAAATCAATCAATTTTGACTTAAAGGGGCCAGACTAAAGTCATATAACTTCCATACTAACATGGTGAGACAAATTAAAAGAATACCATGATTGTGTGAACATTCTCCTCCACCTCTAAAAGAGATTCATCACTTAAGAGTATAGTGAATTTTGGGTATCGATATGAAGAGGCCATCACTAGATTCCAAATAATCCCAGATCAATGTCTGTTTTCATGTGAACATACAATTTTTGAATTTTATGTATTTTCATCAATAAATGTATTACTAATTTTACTTAAATTTGCTGATTTTGATTTGTGTTGGAATTCGATGGGTTAATATATCCCAGTATCTCCAGTAGTGGTTCTTATAGACTCCCCCCCTCTTTCTGTGGTGTCCTTTTTTGGCTAGTCACGTTTTTTTTGCCACTGAGCCCCACTGGATCCTCTGTTCAGTGAGTGGACAAGCCCATAACATGCCCTCTTTGAGCAAGTATTTTGGTTAATTATGAGTCTTCAGATTCAATTTTAGATTAATTTCTCTGGGTATATGGGATTCTGTTGACCCTTTCTTCCTTTGAAGATTCGCAGATTAATGTAATTTTGGATTTACAGACATTCCCCTATCTACATCACCAACATTACCTATGGTGAGATTTTTAAAATGTGTAAATTATGTGTTTGGTAAACCCATGTCTTTGTTTTCAGCTCTCTGTTTACATTTGAAGGGTATGATATCTCCTTTGAAACAATTTACCTGAGCTTCTAGCATGCAAGTGGCCACTTAAATGAACTTGTTACATCCCAGTACCTTCTCCCTCTTGACATTTGGTCTAAGTATGGCCAATATGTTAGGGGAAGAAATTGACACAGAGATACGGGCTGCATTTAATGGGGATCAGGTAAATAAAGAAACTAGGGAGGAAGAAATTAAAATAAGATTTAAAAATAAAAAAATATATAAAAAAAAAAATAAATAAATAAATAAATAGGGGCAGACTCGATGGACTACTCAGTCTTTTTCTGCCGTCACTTTTCTATGTTTCTATGTTTCTAAAATCCATAAAAAACTCTTGGTCAAACACCTCAATCGGAAGTGGGATGTGTCGTTCTTGGATAGCTACATTGCTCAGAAAATTATACCAAGGGGCCTAAGGGACAGGGTTATCCCTGCGGAACATCTGCAAAATGACCGTTTTCTCCCTAAATGGAAAGAACTCTGTATCTCCCATGGGGTGGATCTAATGAAACTTATTGTAGAAGAAGAAAGGGCCCAGTTAGACGAACTGAAGAATGAAATAGAAAGAAGTAGTCTTGATTTGGACCCATTTAGTGAGGAACCTGAGTTTAAGAAACAAAATGAACTAGCAAATAAAGAGGTTGATATGGTCCAAAGGAATTTAAAAACTACCAAACAAGCCAAATTCAGGAGAGAGCTCCAAGACTGGGAGAGAGGAGAGATTTTTGATCTTTCTGCCCAGTGTGGCAGAAGTGGATCTAGACGTAAATTGCTTCGCTCCCCCTTCTCCCAGTCTGGCCACCTAAGTGAGACCGATAGTGAAGGATCAACTACATCAGTTTCCTTTTCTTTTTTAGATCAGGATCGGGACGTTGGGGCGTCCCCATCGCAAGGACATCAAGTAAAAACAGGCATATTAAAGAAAACCAAAAAGGCTCAGGGAGAAAGAGAAAAAGGAAAAGGAAAGGGAGAAACGGAAGTACAGGGAAGGACAAGGAATCAGAAAAAGGGGACGTCTTAGGGGGTTCCCTTATGCATCTCAGGGACACGAGGGTGGTTAACCTGTCCCTGTTTCAACTTAAGAAAGCCCATATTAAGGTTCTCAGCAAGGGCCTGTCATTTTCCCCCAAATGTAATATGGAGGAATTTGTGGTCTTTAAAGACCTGAACTTGTTCCTACGTAAATTTCTTTTATGGTACCTACACGAACAAAGACTGAGTGGTCGTACCGCCTTGGAGCCTATGGGAGAGGAGGATCAGAGAGCCTTGGAGGACCTTTGGTCTCTCCTGGAACAAGGTATGATGGACCCAGAGGATCCTGAGGATGAGGAAATTATACCCTTGAGACAGGTGGATCTTGGAATTAAGTCTAAAAAAATGTTACCAATGTCTGAAAATAAAGTTATTAGCCAGTTTCTGAACTTGGTGAGTCAGGATTTACACAAAGTTAACTGGAATAATGTAAGGGCAGACAACCTCTCTAAAGATGAGAGGAGAGCCCTAAAGGAACTTTTTTTTGTTTACAAATTTTTATTGGAAGGAAATAAAAAAGGATACATACATGAATTAGTACCTTATATTATACATTATAATATAAAAATGCAACAACCATGAGGGGTATCTTCACAAATATGATTATAGTAGATGAAGTAGACATCATACAATTGTGTACATTGAAGTTTTGAGGTGAGGAAATGAAAATAGAAAGTAAAAGTGTTGGAAACAATGCGAATAGCTCATACAGCAGGTCATGGAATATCCCAATAGGACCACTTTTCCTTTAGGATATGTCTTGAATCATGCAGGGTATGAAGGATATATTCTGTGAGTCTAACTTGATCCATTCTGTGTAGTACTTGTGACCAAGAGAGATTTTTTGAGCGCCAGTTACAAGCTATCATCCACTGAATCGCACTGAATAGAGTGTGTATCATTCTTAGGCATTGGATTGGGGTATCCGGTATGGATTGAAAAAGTAGACATATTTGTGGCGATATAGGGATCTGTCTATTCAAGAATTTGGAAATTCTAATTTGAGCTAAGATCCAGATATCTTTGACATGATCACAATCCCAGAATATATGAAGGAGAGTGCCCAATACATTACATCCTCGGAAACCTGTTTGAGGGGCGGATGGGTACATTAAATTGATCTTGGCGGGAGTAAGATACCATCTGGTAAGGAGTTTAGTAGGTGTTTCTCTAAATGCAGTTGCTTGATTGCATTTGTGTGAGTTATCTATCATAATATACCAGTCTTTGATAGATATAGTGAGATCAAGGTTAGCTTCCCATTTTATCATAGCTTGTGTTTTAAGAGGTTGTGTAATATCTGTAATGTGTTTGTAAAGGATTGAGATGAGACCCTTTCCCCTTGGGGATTTTATACATAAGTTCTCCAATGGGGTGAAGGGTGCTTTTAAATTGGATGGGAAAAATTTGTTATAAAAGTCTTTAATGATCGAGTAATGTTGGGTAGTGGCATCAGGGAAATTGTATTTGGTTTTAATTTTTTCCAAAGGAAGGAAAATACCATCTTCCGTGAGGGAAAGTAAGTTAGTGAGCTTGTGATTTTTCCATATAGAAAGAGCAGAAATGTCATGGGGGCCAGTTGGTGCTATTGTTTCACCGATATATGATGCTAGAGGGGGGGTTGAGAGACTAGGTTGAGGGTGTCTTTATGTCTAGACCAAAATTGATGTAGCTGGGCAACAATACTATTACGTTTTTGTAGTTGTTTATATTTAATTGTATTGGACCATAGGATTCCATTGATGAAGAAGGGAGAGATAGAAGATGATTCAAAAGTTAACCAAGGAATATCCTTGGGGTCTGCCGACCATTGTGTAAGATGCGTTAATCTAGCAGAAATGTAATATTGCCAAATGTTAGGTAGGCCAAAGCCGCCTGATTTGGAGGGTCTATAAAGTGTAGTGAGGTTACATCTAGGTTTTTTTCCGGACCAGATGAATGAGTTGATATCTTTTTGTAATTTATCCAATTTGTATTTATGAATGTTGATTGGGAGTGAGCGGAAATAAAATAGAAGTTTGGGAAGGATTGTCATTTTGATTGCACATAGTTTTCCAAGGAAAGAAATATGAAAGGTGGTCCAGGACTTTAGCAACTTTCTAATATTAACAAATAGGGGAGGGTAGTTATGTTGATATAGTGTATTGAAATTTGGGGTGATATGAACACCTAAATATCTGAATGAGTGAGGGCACCAAGTAAAAGAGAAGTTTTTTTGGATATGTTGTGAGATGTCAGTGGGTATGTTTATAGGTAGTATTGAGCATTTTGAGAGATTGACTTTGAGGCCAGAGATCTGGTGAAATTGCCCCAAGGTCTGTATCAATATTGGGAGTGAATTGATCGGGTCCGACAAAAAGAGGATGGAATCATCTGCATATAGACTGAGCTTGTATTCTATTTGATCTTTAGTGTATCCCTTAATATTTATGTTGTTTCTTATGTGAATCGCTAAAGGTTCTAATGCCAAGGCGAATAATAAGGGTGATAAAGGGCAGCCCTGCCGCGTGCCTCTATGTAGTGGAAAAAACTGTGAATTGGCACCAGGAATTTTGATCCTTGTTTGGGGAAGATGGTATAAGGCTTTAAATCCATGAAAGAAGGAGTCTTTAATGCCAAATTTTCGTAGAATGAGATCTAGATAAGACCATCCCACACTGTCAAAGGCCTTGTTAATGTCTAGGCTCAAAAGAGTGACAGGGCGAGAGGTATGGTTGGCATCTTGAACTATGTTTGCCACAAGCCTAATGTTGTCGGTAATGTGTCTGTGTGGCATAAAGCCTGTCTGGTCTGGATGTATTAGAGGGTTAATTACTTTAGCTAGTCTGTCTGCTAAAATCCGGCCAAAAATTTTTAAATCGTTGTCTAGGACAGATATGGGGCGATAATTTTGAGGCTGGGAGTGGTCTTTAAATGGTTTGGGGATGAGGGACATGTTTGCTAAAAGCATTTCTTCAGGGAAGAAGTTGCCTTTAAGAATGTGGTTGAAAAGGGCGCAAAGATGGGGAGATAGGATAGAGCTAAATTTTTTGTAATATGTTGTGGAATATCCATCTGGGCCTGGGGCAGTGGAGGATTTTAGTGATCTGATTATGTTCTGTATCTCCTCCTCCATGCATGGAGAGTTGAGAATTTCGGCTTGCTGTGATGTAAGAGAAGGGATGTTTAATGAATCGAGCCAGCTAGTAATATTATTTGGAGGTGTTGAATGAGGATTCGAAAGGAGTTTTCTATATAAATTTAAGAAGATCTTTTGAACGTTATTTGGGTGAGAAACTGTGTTGCCATCTTTATCTCTTAGCTTGTAAACGTGGGGAGGTTTAGTGATTTGGTTTAATTTCCTAGCGAACATTTTTGAAGTGGAATTGCTATTTAGGAGGAGTTTGGATTTGGAGAATCTGATTTGTTTCTCTGATTCTTGTGAGAGGAGAGCATCTAGCGCTTGTCTTTTATTTTTGATTTGGTTAGTAAGTGTTTGTGAATGGGGGTGCTGTGGGTTGTTGTAAAGTTGGTTCAGTTCCCTTGATAAAGTTCTAATATCTGCCAATTTGGCTTTATTTTTTTTAGAAGCTATGTAGATGAGTTGGCCTCTGATCACGGCCTTATGGGCCGTCCAAAGAGTAGGAGGAAGAACGTCTGTAGTGTTGTTAAATAAGAAATGCTCCTGTATATTTTTTTGAACCTGTTCTAGTGTTTGTGGATCTGAGAGGAGAGAATCATTGATCCTCCAGTTGTGCGGCGTATGTTGCAGTCCGATGCATGATGTATTAAATGTTACTATCTGGTGGTCTGACCACGGGCAAGGGCATATGTTGGCTTTAGAGGAGTTGGTGAGGATGATTGGGGTGGTGAAAATATAATCTAGCCTAGCGTGGCTATTGTGTGGTGCAAAATAAAATGTGTATGCCTTGATACCTGTGTTATGGATACGCCAAGCATCAAGAAGTTGGCGATCGTATAAGGATCTGGAGATCGATTTTGTAAAAGATTTGGCAGTGGGGGAGTTATTGCTTCTATCTAATGAGGAGTTAGCTGCGAGGTTAAAGTCACCTCCGACGATCATATGAGGGGAGTTGTATTTATCTAAGATATTAAAGAAGTCGTTAAAGAAGGTGGATTGAGCTTCATTAGGGGCATATAAAGAGACAATCGTGAGTAGACGACCATTTATTTTCCCTTTGATTATGATAAATCTGCTTAAAGGGTCTTTAAATATATGTTGTGTTTCAAAGATAATAGAATTTTTGATGAATATAGCTACACCTCTAGTTTTATTGGAAAAGGTGGTATAAAATGATTGATTGTAGGCTTTGTTAAAGTATTGAGGGTGATTGGCGGCCGAGAAGTGCGTCTCCTGCATAAGTATGATATCGGCTCCCAGTCTTTTATAAAAATTAAAGGCTTTCTTTCTTTTGTGGGGCGAATTGAAGCCCTGGACATTGTGTGTAATAATCTTTAGATCCATGTCTGTGTTAACAATAGATGACTATGAAAACTGTAAGTTTTATGTTGAAAAAGAAAATCAGAGATGGTTTTACCGTATCTCCATTCGTGAGATCTGGATGGAACTCCACAGAAGACTGCACACTCGACCGCCCCATACCCTGTGGCATTAGACTGATGTGGGAAACAGGTACTGAGAAAATATTCGGTGCGTGGAAAAGTTACAAACAGTTTAGTGAACCTTATATTCCTTCCATAAGCTTTGCAAAAAGTTAAAAGTAAAGATATACTTAGTAGAAAAAACATCAAAAAAGATTGCATAACAGCAATAATGGGGTCGAAAGAAAATATATCTGACGACAACAAAACTTTCACAAATGGACTAAACCGTCCACATCCTGACAATGCATTGGGCGAGGAAGGTCCGGGGACCTGGCATAAACTGCTATGCCTCAACGACATTGACAGGTGGGGGACAATCCAGCCACGGCGCCTGGGGGAATAGGCGATGCTAAAATGCTGAAAAAAATATAAAGTGGTACATGCCTGAAGGCAACAAACATTGTTAACAAAGAGAGAAGCAAATATGGCAAGAATTAAGTATATGCATTAATTACTATTAAGAACCGGCATATAGTTAGATAGTGTGAAAATATAACTTAATTATTGATTAGACCATATAGCATCAAGTACATTTGTACTATGTACTAGTTCTTGTAAAATCAAAAATAATCATTATGTTTAGTGAGGAGCAATGTCTTTAAAGTCAAGGTTAGCCATAATCTTACAAGGGCAGGAACCCTGTGGTGTCCACATATACCAAGGAAGTAACCTCTTGCATGATGCTGGGTTTAAGGGGTAAGGTGACTGGACACTTCAAAAGGGGTAGCCGTCTTATCATTCTTCTGTCAGCATAAGTATTCTTGAGAGCTATCCCAAGGGTGTAACTTCTAAGCCCTGAGGAAAACCTCTTGAGAAGGATGCCATCCTTGAGCTAGACTGAGTCATGTTTGTTTAAAACTTGTAAAACAGTGACATCCACAGGGCAAAGGTGGTAATCTTTACAGTGTGTGAAAAAGAGCCCAAGGATGTATTGTTCTGAGCCCTGAGAAAATCTATTTGAGAAGGGGTGTCATCCTTGTGCTAGACTGATTCATGTCTGTTGAAAACTTGTGAAACAGTGACATCCACAGGGCAAAGTTGGTATTACTAACAGTGTGTGAAAATGAGGGAAAAAACAAAAAAAAAAAAAAAAGAAGCCGAAATGAAATACCGGGACAAAGTCATGCAGGCAAAATAAAATATTACCGGTCTTATGGTATGAATCAGGCTGGGAGATTCCTAGGAGATTGTCGCATATTTCTTTGATCGCGTCTTGATGCAGGGGTGGACCAGATGGGAGAAGGTCTAGGAGTTGACGGAAGACGTAAGGCAGGTTCAGGGTCTAAAAGGCCCAGCTTAATAAGGAGATCCTTTCCTTCTGTTAGATTGTACACAGTATATACTGTGCCATTATGAGGGACTGATTACTTGAAGGGAAATCCCCATCTATAACGGATTCTAGCACTTTGTAGAACACTTGTGACTTCCCTCATGTTGCGTCTCCTCTCAAGTGTCGCTGGGGAAATATCTGGATATATTTGGATTCTTGTTCCTTCAAGATTGATATTTGTGGTATTTCTGGAGGCCCTCAAAATGTCCTCTTTTGTGAGGAAATCTTTTAGACAAAGAATTATGTCTCTGGTGGCTTCGGCCTTAGTGCTCTGTGCATCCTGTCGCATAAAAATGCATCATCTGTTTTTTCAGGTATAAGGGAGTGAAACAGCTTAAGCATGGCGGTGTGTATGTCTGTTATTGATTCTGGAACACCGCGAATGCGCAAGTTATTCCTTCTGTTTCTGTTATATATATGCACATACGCAAAGTTTTCCGCTAATGTTTCATAGTCCTTTCTTAAATCATTGTGTGCGAGAGTCAGTTCGTCGTGTTTAGTCTCAAGAATATCTGTGCGGTTTCCTAGGGCGGATATCTCCTGTGTTAGGGCGTTTGTGGAGTTGCTGACCTCTCTGTGTATCTTATCTGCCAATTTTTCCTATATTGCTGCTAGGCTATCCTCTAAATCTGCTTTAGTGATTCCTGTCTGTGGTATATGTGGAGAGTTGTACTCACAGTTAGGATTGATGGGGGGAACATCATTTGCAGATGAGGAGCCTCTCTGAGACAGCATGGTGCCGGCGCCATTTTGGGACATCTTGTTGTTCTTCTCCTGGGACCAGAGTAAGTAAGTTGTAAGATGGCTCTGTGAGCGGCGCTTCTTCGGTCCCTTCTTGCTTCCAGGCATGCACCAGGTGTTTAGTCAGGGTTGTTGATGATTTTGGTGCTCGTATTGAGGGTGTAAAGCCCTGTAGGCGCCTTTACCCCAGATAGCAGCCGCGGAGCTGTTAAGAGGAGCCACCGCCCTGCATCGCGCCGCGCATGCGCCCCCGCTAAAGGAACTTAAAGATGCTGGAGGAATCATCAGTAAAAAAGCGATAAGGGGGGTAACATTGTTTTCCTCAATGAGGAGGACTACGTTAAGGAGGTATGCAGACATTTAAATAATGTAGTAACTTATCAAAAACTTCTTGCCTCCCCCTTCCCCTGAATTGTGAGATGTCTGAACGACAAATTAAGTTGGGCTCATGAAGAAAGTTTACTCACCAAAAGGGAGTTTAACTTTCTTAGAATCGAGGACTGTAATATTCCAGTCCTCTACATAATTCCAAAACTACACAAAAATGCTGCCAACCCTCCAGGGAGGCCGATTGTTTCAGCGATGCATGGTCCCCTGGAGAGGGTTGGTAAGTATGTAGATGAATTGTTAAAACCAATGATGCCCACTTTGAAGTCCTTTGTTAAAGATACGAAGGATGCGCTGGCTAGGATTGATGGGATGAAGGTGAGTCAGGAGTCTCTGCTCCAAGATGGCGCAGCTGATGGATGCCCTGGTGTTTTGGAGCGTTTTGCTTTGCTTGTTTTTTTGCTTTAATTGTGTGTCCGCGTGCTCTTACACCCGTGAAGAGCTTTTAGACATCGGAACCACCACTTCTGATGCTCTATATCCAGTTTTTTTAGCTTCCGCTGCAGATTTAGCTCTTTTTTTAGCCAAAAGAGCGAGACGCCGCAGACGAGGGAAACGGGCCGGCGCTTTGGTGCGCCTGTGGAAGCGCGGCATGTGGACGCCGTTACCTGGGATTTTCCTCTCTAACGTTCGCTCACTCAGCAACAAAATGGACGAACTGGCGCTGCTGATGAGAAGAAACAGGGACTTCTCTTCATCTGCCGTTTTGTGCTTTACGGAGACGTGGCTGAACCACCCAATTCCGGACGGCGCGCTTCACCTGGAGGGATTCCAGCTCCTCCGCGCCGACAGACGGACCGATCTCTCTGGGGGAAAAACAAAAGGCGGTGGAGTCTGTTTCTTCGTCAACAACGCCTGGTGTTCCGACGTAACAGTGATCTCCAAGCACTGCTCTACTGCTCTGGAATCTATTTTCATTAACTGCAGACCGTTCTACTCTCCACGTGAGTTTACCTCGTTCATCCTGGCCGCTGTTTACATACCGCCGAGCGCTAACGTGCAAGAGGCGCAGCGCGCACTCGCAGACCAGGTACTGAGTGTGGAGCGGACTTTTCCAGATGCTTTGCTGATTATCCTTGGGGATTTTAACAAGGCAAATCTCACCCACGAGCTGCCAAAGTACAGACAGTTTATTAAATGCCCGACCAGAGAGCAGAACACGCTGGATTCAGGCGAGGTGTGAGTCATGGACCAGACGCTCACGCGCGACGCGGAGAACGTGCAATCGCGAGCCGCCATACATTTGTCGCCGGTCCTACTTGCTCCATTTGAGTGCACCTCTCATCTTGCCAGACGTCAATTACTTTTATCTAAGGTCTCGTCATCTCGTCACGAACCTCTAGTGACAATGCAGCCTTGTGGTCCGCAACAACTGCTTCTTTGTCTGAGGTGGCGGAAAACAAAAAGGGGGTCTCTCTAGCCAGGCAGACAGCCGCGCCTCCTCGACCTTAGGGAGGTCCACTTCGCGCGGCAGGCCTTAAC
>BLSH010232705.1:13365-23948 GCA_018402905.1 Glandirana rugosa
TTCTTTCGAACGGTTCGTAGAACCGTAGAGGTCCGTCAGAGTGTAGGTCAGTAATTGGTCCAGACTGGGACGAATCAGAGGGTCTAGTTTACGCTAGACCACGCAAGTCCCACTACGCTGACATCCGGGGATTCATCGGGGTCTGGTGTAATGCAGCAGAACCAGTAACTGACATATGTACTGACAGCTATTGCTTACATGTTAGTTTTATGCCCAGATCCTGTGATTGTTAGCATCAATTCATGTCACTTTGGCTTGAAATGCCTTAACACCTCACCTACGATTTCAGGGGGGTCTATTTGCTGCTGGTAGTCGGGGACTCCTGGGGTGCTGCGACTGGCTGCGACTAGCTGGCTGCGGTCTCTGGGACCTCGGTGCTGGGGGCAGATGGTATCCTCCATAAGGGTGTATGGTGTTCTGACTCTGCAAAGGGTTGGAGGGGAGTATGTGGTCTGGGGCTACTTAGGGGCCTACAGTCGCATCACCCTGAACGCACCAGATCGCATTTGATCTGGGAGACTAAGCAGGGTCAGACCTGGTTAATGACTGGATGTGAGACTGCCTGGAGATGCCAAGATGCTTGGCAAGCTTTCTTGCCAAGATGGCGCCGCTGATGGATGCCCTGGTGTTTTGGAGCGCTTTGCTTTGCTTGTTTTTTTGATTTGGTTGTGTGTCCGCGTGCTCTTACACCCGTGAAGAGCTTTTAGACATCAGAACCACCACTTCTGATGCTCTATATCCAGTTTTTTTAGCTTCCGCTGCAGATTTGGCTCTTTTTTTAGCCAAAAGAGTGAGACGCCGCAGACGAGGGAAACGGGCCGGCGCTCTGGTGCGCCTGCGGAAGCGCGGCGTGCGGACGCCGTTACCTGGGATTTTCCTCTCTAACGTTCGCTCACTCAGCAACAAAATGGACGAACTGGCGCTGCTGCTGAGAAGAAACAGGGACTTCTCTTCATCTGCTGTTTTGTGCTTTACGGAGACGTGGCTGAACCACTCAATTCCGGACGGCGCGCTTCACCTGGAGGGATTCCAGCTCCTCCGCGCCGACAAACGGACCGATCTCTCCGGGGGAAAAACAAAAGGCGGTGGAGTCTGTTTCTTCGTCAACAACGCCTGGTGTTCCAACGTAACAGTGATCTCCAAGCACTGCTCTCCTGCTCTGGAATCTATTTTCATTAACTGCAGACCGTTCTACTCTCCACGTGAGTTTGCCTCATTCATCCTGGCCGCTGTTTACATACCACCGAGCGCTAACGTGCAAGAGGCGCAGCGCGCACTCGCAGACCAGGTACTGAGTGTGGAGCGGACTTTTCCGGACGCTTTGCTGATTTTCCTTGGGGATTTTAACAAGGCAAATCTCACCCACGAGCTGCCAAAGTACAGACAGTTTATTAAATGCCCGACCAGAGAGCAGAACACGCTGGATCACTGCTACACTACCGCCAGCAACGCCTTCCGCGCCATGGCCCGCGCTGCCCTGGGCTTTTCAGACCACGCCATGGTTCATCTGATCCCCACGTACAGGCAGAGGCTGAAGCTCTCCAAACCTGTAGTGAGGACTACAAAGAGGTGGACCAGCGAGGCAGTGGAGGAGCTACGTGCGTGTCTGGAAACTACCGACTGGGAGGTGTTTAGAGCTGCCACAGATAGTCTGGATGAGTACACAGACACCGTAACATCATACATCGGACACTGTGAGGACAGCATCATCCCTACATGCACCAAAGTGACCTACAATAATGACAAATCCTGGTTCACACCAAAACTGAGGCAGCTAAGGCTGCAAAAGGAAGCAGCCCACAGGAGTGGGGATCGGGGTGGCTACAGACAGGCAAAGTATGGATTTAGCAGGGAGGTGTTAAGAGCTAAGTCTCATTATAATGCACGCCTGGAGCAGCAGTTTGCTGGCAACGACCCTGCTTCTGTGTGGGGGGGACTCCAGCTCATTACCAATTACAAGCCGAGAGGCCCCCGTGCTGCCGACGACCGGAAACTGGCTGAGCAACTTAACACACATTATGCTCGCTTTAACACTTCATACCCCTCCCCCACCCCTACCACCACAGAGGACACTCCAGCCCAGCCCAACCTGGACAACCACTCCTCCCCCGCTGCCCTTTCAGTCTCAGAACAGGATGTGTGGAGGCAATTTAAAAGACAAAACACCCGCAAAGCACCCAGGCCGGACGGCGTGTCTCCTGCCACACTGAGACACTGTGCTGATGAGCTGACTCCTGTCTTCACAGACATTTTTTACACCTCTCTGGAGTCTTGCCAGGTCCCAGGGTGCTTCAAGTCCTCCATCATCGTCCCTGTCCCCAAGAAGCCCCAGATCACTGGACTTAATGACTACAGGCCTACCTCAAGTCCATCACCTCCCTTCTCCTGGACCCCCTGCAGTTCGCCTACAGAGCCAACAGATCTGTAGACGACGCCATCAACCTGGCCCTCCACTTCATCCTCCATTATCTGGACTCCTCGGGAACCTACACCAGGATCCTGTTTGTGGACTTCAGCTCTGCCTTCAACACCATCCTCCCTGCTCTGCTCCAGGACAAGCTCTCCCAGCTCAATGTGCCTGACTCCACCTGCAGGTGGATCACTGACTTCCTGTCGGACTGGAGGCAGTGCGTGCGGCTGGGGAAGAATTTCTCGGACACCATCACCATCAGCACAGGAGCTCCACAGGGCTGTGTACTTTCTCCTCTGCTCTTCTCCCTGTACACCAACTGCTGCACCTCCAGCCATGAGTCCATCAAACTGATTAAGTTTGCGGACGACACCACCTCATCGGGCTCATCTCAGATGGTGATGAGTCGGCCTACAGGAGGGAGGTGGACTGGCTGGTGTCCTGGTGCAGTGCCAACAACCTGGAGCTCAATGCCCAGAAGACAGTGGAGATGATCGTGGACTTCAGAAAAGTCACTGCCCCCCCTCACCCTGACAGACCTACCTGTCACCACCGTGGACTCCTTCCGCTTACTCAGGACCACCATCACCCACGACCTCAAGTGGGAGCCCACCATCGGCTCCCTCATCAAGAAGGCCCAGCAGAGGATGTACTTCCTACGGCAGCTGAGGAAAGCAAAGCTGCCGGTGCAGATGATGGTGCAGTTTTACACGGCCATCATCAAATCCATCCTCACCTCCTCCATCACCGTGTGGTACGCTGGAGCCACAGCCAGGGACAGACAGAGACTGCAGCGCATTGTGCACTCTGCAGAGAAGGTGATCGGCTGCAGCCTTCCATCCATCCATCCACGACCTGTACGTCTCCAGGACTCGGGGACGAGCAGGTCGGATCACAGCTGACCCTTCTCACCCTGGACATGGACTATTTCAGCCACTCCCCTCAGGCAGGAGGCTACGGTCCATTCGGACCAGAACCTCCCGCCACAAAAACAGTTTCTATCCATCTGCTGTGGGACTCATGAACACTTAACACTTGACACTTTACACACTGTAAATTTTTGTACTTTGCCACTTGACATTTTGACACTGTAAATTTAAATTTTGCATTTGCACATGTCCCAGTCTAAATAACCTGTACAGTTATCCTATCCAACCCTGTAAATCTTGTGATTACTTTTGTATTTATCGTGTATTTTACTTAGTATTTTTTATTTTTTTGTATTTTTTATTCTTCTTCTGCGCCAAAACACCAAGACAAATTCCTGATCCATGAACCTTGTTTACAGATCATGGCAATAAACCTTTTCTGATTCTGATTCTGATTCTGAGTGTTTTTTGGTGGGTATCGACGTGGAAACTTTATACACATTGATACCCCACCAATGGGGCCTTAGAGCAGCTGAGCATTTACTGTATAAGATTTTTCCCAAAATGTCTCATCAAAATTACTTTGTCTTAGACCTACTGTACTTTATGCTGAACAATAACTGCTTTAAATTCAATGAAACTTATTATCAGCAGATCTCGGGTACCTCGATGGGTGCCCCATGGGCACAATCCTATGCATGTTTGCATTTGGGTCTGTTTACAAACTAAAGGCTTTTGAGGACAAGATAGATATCTGGGTATGATATATAGATGATATCTTGGTGATCTGGAAGGGAACGGAAACCGAATTACATGAGTTTATTGAGGGACTCAATCAAAATGAGCAGAACATTAAGCTGACAGTCAGCTTTGATTGGGATTTGGTTCCCTTCCTAGATCTCAAGATCTCAAAGAAAGAAGGAGATCTAATGACATGCACATATCGAAAACCCACAGCTGCAAACACTTTACTTTGGACAGATAGCCATCACCCTAGAGCCTTAAAGCAGGGTATACCCTTTGGACAGTTTCTTCGAATTTGAAGAAACTGTTCGAGTGATGAGGCCTTTCGGAGGGAAGCTCTGGAAATGTATAAAAAATTCAGAGAAAGAGGTTATTCACATAAAACCCAGAGAGCCGCAAAAAGAAGAGCTATGGGTCGTGATAGGCCTATCCTATTGGCTCCGAAGGTTCAACCTCAAACGACAAGTAGCTCTAAGGAACCAGTCAGATTTATCACGGACTTTGGAGTACAATGGCCAGAAGTGAAGAAGATTTTGAACCAACATTGGTCATCCTTCTCTCCGTGCCCTTTTCTATCGAGCATCGTGGGAGAATATCCCCACATGGTGGCCAGATAAGCTCCAAACCTGTCGGACATGCGGACTGGCTCTGAATATTTTCCAAGAACAGACGGGTCTTGGCTGTCCACGATGCCCAGAACCAGAGGCATGGACACATGTGGACATTGTCAGATCTGTCGGTTTGTGGAACGTACTACAACTTTCTCAAATGCAGATGGCACATGCTCATACAAGCTTAAAGGTCTGATCAACTGTGCTACCACCAGAGTGATATAAAGCTTGTGTTGCCCGTGTAAAAAAATTTATGTAGGCAAAACAAAACGCCAGTTACGAGTTAGGATCGGGGAGCACCTTAATGATATTAAAAAAAAGGCACCCAAAAGCCACATAGCCCAGCATTTTTTATTACATCATCCATTCAAAGTTGAGGGACTAAAAGTCAAGGGGATATATGCATTAAAAATTAGCAAGAGAAGAGGGGATTTTGATAGGGTTCTCTTACAAAAAGAACAATTTTGGATCTACAAACTTGATGTTTTGGCCCCCAAAGGACTCAATAAAGAAATTAATTTGCAGGTGTTTCTATAATGGGGTTTTTTTTCGGATGGGGTACATTGGTGGGTGACAACTTTTTTGTGTTTGTTTTCCACCAATGATTCCTTTTAAATTTAGTCCCCATTTATTTGCCTTCCATATTTCCTCTTATCATCTCATTAGCCCAATGAGAATTAGGGCCTTTATTTATCTGGGATTATTTGGAATCTAGTGATGGCCTCTTCCTATCGATACCCAAAATACACTATACTCTTAAGTGATGAATCTCTTTTAGAGGTGGAGGAGAACGTTCACACAATCATGGTATTAATTTAATTTGTCTCACCATGTTAGTATGGAAGTTGTATGACTTCAGTCTGGCCCCTTTAGGTCAAAATTGATTGATTTTTTGCAAGTGTATTTATTCTTGATTCCTCTGGGGGGCGCCCTTGTGCTGATAAAACTGGGGTCTCCCAGTGAAACGTGTCCACAATAGGCACTGTGTGGACGTGTGTCATCTAGTCTCTCACCTCCTCCTCATCCTCTTCGACCATGCCCCATTCTCACAAGTGACTGTTGATGCACTGCATGAAGCTTATTGGCCTTGCTGCTGCAGGAAGGGAGAACGGCCACACAGTGCGCTCAAGTCCTTAGCCTGGGTTTGTAGCCCAGGAGGACCGAACGCTGTGCTATCCCTCATGGCACGCATGCCCAGTAGTGCCGACATAGAGTGTGCACGCTCGTGACAAATAGGTTGGGCGTGGAGGTCGAAAGTCCTTGACCATCCGGTCGGACATGGAAAGTTACGCGTCCATTGACCATCCGGTCGGGCGTGGAGGTCGAACGTCTGTGGCCATCTGGTCGGAGTTGTCCCGGTTTCATTTAAAGTGACACACAGACTTTCCAAATGTTTGCAGAAGAGTAGTTCTGTTAGTCCCGGTTTCATTTAAAGTGACACACAGACTTTCCAGATGTTTGCAGAAGAGTAGTTCAGTTAGTCCCGGTTTAATTTAAAGTGACACACAGACTTTCCAGATGTTTGCAGAACAGTAGTTCAATTAGTCCCGGTTTCATTTAAAGTGACACACAGACTTTGCAGATGTTTGCAGAACAGTAGTTCAGTTAGTCCCGGTTTTATTTAAAGTGACACACACAGTTTTCAGATGTTTGCAGAACAGTGATATGGGTTCTACCGGCTTATTTATACATTTTTGACACAGTTTGAAGATGATTTTAGAACAGTTATATGGCTTCTACCGTTAATTAATACTTTTCAGACCCAGTTTGAAGATGGTCCACATCCACCTCCATTTTTGCTTTTTTTTGTTTTTTTTTTATTTTAAAAATGCTTTTAGTTATTTCCCTGTCCCCATTTCTTTGTAGGGCACTTGTCCCACCATTACCCCCATTTTCCTTCTTTTTGCAGACCTCTAGGACTTTCCTGGACTTTTTTACAGCAATTTTCAGAACTTTTGGTAAAATTACCAGAACCCCAGACCCGAACCCTGACTTTTCAAAAAAAGTCCGGGTTCAGGTCCGGGTCCTGGACACCCCAAAGTTCGGTATGGACCTGAACTTTACAGTCCGGGTTCGCTCAACTCTAATCAAGAGGACTCTATCCTTTATGCTAAGTGGGAGAAGACACGTAACTATAATCTACCTTTTCACTACCTATGAATTGTAGTGCTTTTTATGCACCTTATGATGACCATGCATATGATTTTAGAACATTATGGTTCAGGCACACTTTTCTATGGAACACTGTTCAATCTGCATTTACTGAAAGGTGCGGATTATTAATTGCCATTTGTTGGCTAGGACTTGGATTAATATTTGCCTTCAGCATCTCAGGTGCTTTCTTCTCCTTTGGTTACTTTTTTCAACTTTTTGCAAATTTTGCCAAATTTTTCCCCCACTTGAATATCCATCTGTTCATTGTGGCTCCTTTTTGATTTTGATCTCCATTGTTATCAATGCCTAATTTTGGACCCAGTGAGGTAGTTTGCACCTTAGTGATTCACCAGGTGATATCTAATTCCTATATGCCAATTCACATAGCCCCATTGTACTGGGGAAGTGGTTTGGTAATTACTCCCTCACTCTCTCCAGGCCAACCAATGTTTGGTACTAGTGATTGCATGCATGACACATGTCTAGACAGTGGTTTAAATTGATACGTTGTCATGTTGGTGATGGAATGGTAATGCCTGTTTTCATGTGAACATACAATTTTTGAATTTTTTGTATTTTCATCAATAAATATATTACTATTTTTACTTAGATTTGCTAATTTTGATTTGTGTTTGAATTGGATGGGTTAATATGTCCCAGTGGCTCCAGTAGTGGTTCTTATGGACTCCCCCTCTCTTTCTCTGGTGTCCTTTTTTGGCCTTCACACCATAACTCTATAGAGGTAGTCTTGAAGAAAGCAAGAATTGGCTTTGCTGTCAAAAATTTAAATTATATGCAGCTGTCAAACAGATGCAGAAAAATTGGTATTTGGGTGTTAGTGGTACCTTCACACTGTAACCCTATAGAGGTACTCTTGATGAAAGCAAGAATTGGCCTTGCTGTCAAAATTTAAATTATATGCACCTGTCAAGCAGGTGCAGAAAAATTGGTCTTTGGGCGTCGGTGGTGTCTTCACATTGTAACCCTATAGAGGTATTCTTGATGAAAGCAAGAATTGGCCTTGGTGTCAAACATGTAAATTACATGCACCTGTCAAACATCCTTGGGTGTTAATTGTGCCCATGAAACCTACACCAAAAATATTCTTCCAGATTAAATCAACACCCACAAAGCTACGCAGCCTAGACAGTCTTTCAGAGATTCCAGATCCAGAAAGCACTTACTCAGTTACATCGGCATCAGGGGCTAGATAGCTGCTGCTAATCCAGGACTGATTCATTTTGATAAATGTCATCTGGTCCATGGAGTCTCAGGACAGACACGCTCTCTTAACTATCATAAAATCTCTGGCAGCACTGAATGTCTGTTCAGAAAGAACGCTGGATGCAGGGCAGCCCAGCACCTCAATTGCATGCTGGGCAAGTTCTGGATGAGTGGTCTAATTTCATGACCCAGTAACCCAGTGGCTCATCAACTGAAAAGCTCTCCATATCTGTTTTTGCCCCTAGATAATCTCCCACCATATGATGCAGGCGCTTCTGTTGGGATGTGGAAGCTGACAGCCCTGGGTACTGAGGACTAAAAAAATGTTGAAAGGCATCACTGAGGTGGCCCTCTTTTCCACTGCTTCTCTCTTGACCAACAGAAGCCTCAAAACTATGTTTTCCACCAAACTGTCCAGAGTCAGGAAAGGCATTACATAAACTCCTCTTTAAGGTTTCCTCAAGATATTTCATATTCTGCTCCCTCTGGGATGAGTTCCGAGACTTTCCCCTTGTAACGGTGGTCAAGGAGGGTTGCCAACCAATATCCTTATCCTTGATATATACACACAAAAATCCACGCTATGGATATAAAAACTAAATATGAAAAAAACAAAACAATATATGAGGGAGGAGGCTGCTGTGCAAAGGACAGTAATTGTCCTCCTGGTATGAAAAGAGAAGAAACAAAACAGCACCAAACCCTCTGTGCAACACATATAAATATCAAATACCAGTAGTCAAAAATATTAATAAATATAGTACAACTATATATATCATAGCATATCAAAGTGCCAAAGTTCAAACTATAGTTGTATAGTGAATGTCACAATGTATCAAAGTGACTAAGTTCAATCATCCAAAAACTTGTGCTTCATGCTTGTAAAGTGAAGAAAGTGCTCCAAAAGTACTCCAAATGATTGAAGGTGTAGAGTGCCAAACCCCTCTTGTAACGCCAATCACCAAAAGCAATGGACCCTCAGCTTTTCAGCCTGAGGGTCAAAATAGGCAGATTCTGGTGATGGTGGATCCTGAGCTGGAATCTCCTGGTTGAATCATGATAAGAGGCGCCAGGCAAAATGACAAAAAGCCCACTCTCCGATAAGCTCAAAGAAGCATAAACAGGCTCATAGTGTAATACTTTAAAACACTGGTTTATTGCGTAAACAGGACCATACTTACAAAATATAGCAGGGTAAAAAGCGTACAGCAAAAACAGCGCCAGACGGCGTGCGTTCCACTGCGGGCGGAAGTGACATCAATGGTTGCGATAGACCGGAAATTGCGTCAGCGCGTTTTGCTCCTCCCATAGAGCATCATCACGGACGATGCTTCTGGTTTTGTGTAATTAACCAGGGGGAAGGGAGCCTCCCCTCGGTGACGTGGCCAATTGGGCCCAACATCTAAGGGGCGCAATAGAGGTCAATCACAACCAGAGAAATGTCACCTCCCAAAGCCCCTAGTGGCATAAAGGATGAAAATAAAAACATTAAAACATGAATAAAATAGAAGAAACGCATATAAAAATATTGACATAAAATTGGGACGCACACAAACACATTCAACATTGCAATCAATGAAAAATATGTATATATTGAAAACAACATATATAAAAAACTGATTAATGTCACCATCAAGAAAAAAATAATATTATTATTTAGCAGATAACTAGCAATTTGATAAGAAACAATTGATATCTTGATCAATATTTAACCCCAGATTTCTTAAGGACGTATGTTGGTACATACTAGCTTCTTGATTCTCAGGTGACTTAATCTTAGAAAAATACTTTTTAACATTAATTTTACGTATACATTTCTGTAGATCTATAAACAAATTGAATTTATTCAGGTTTCTATCGGGTGCATATTTAAGTCCCAATGCCAATAATTTACATTCTTCATCGGTAAAAACAGCATCACTTAAATTAAAAATACCATCCATTAGGTTTCTCGTTTTCTTTTGCCTCCCCTACAGCCTCGGACTCTCCCCTTCTTCCTTGAATTTCCTGCACCTGGGAAGGTCCCATGGGGTGGGTGTTACTGTGTAGCGCTAATTAGTACTTGGAAATGCCCCTAGTTTTAATGGTTAATAGTGGGCAAGAGATAAGGGAAAAATGTGAAAACGAAACGTGCAATTTAACTTAACCACTTCAGCCCCGGAAGAATTTCCCACTTTAGGACCAGAGCACTTTTTGCGATTCGGCGCTGCGTCGCTTTAACTGACAATTGCGCGGTCGTGCGACGTTGTCAATTTCGCTGCGTCGCGGCTTAGCGTTTTTCACGAGACCAGGATTTCACCCTTTAAGAAGGCCCCGACTTCACCAATTCAATTTAACGTGCAAAGCAAAAGTGTAAAAAGGGAATAGAGAACGGGTGATAATTGGTAATTTTGATCCCCGTAAAGGTTCATGATTAATCGCGATGTGTCATTGTGGGTGGGGTACCCTGGAAGGGTCCACGTCCTTTAAGTTCCTTCTTCCCCTCTCAGGCTCCGACATCCCCTCCGTTTTCTTTTGCTCTTTGGATTACCTACCATAAAAATTAAATTCACTACGACAAAAATGGCTACT
>BLSH010232705.1:33939-45221 GCA_018402905.1 Glandirana rugosa
GACCGCTATTTTCCAGGTCCACTATCTAGGTCTTGTAAAGAACGACCGTATCGAAGAATACTATGCCAGCAAGAAATGTTCTGGATCTATCACCTGGACCTTTTATCGCCAGGTGGGCTCAATGAAGAGATCGAAAGTAATGTCTTTATATAGCCACTAGTACAGATGCTTGGAAATATACATCATAAGTTTAAGGCCCATGGTACACATACACGTTCCCACGGGCATTCTCTCTCACACAATACCAAACTTAGACCCAGCCGATAGCTCTGAGACCCCAGAATATGGATTATTTACCCCCCGGGCCTGGCCAATGCCAACACATTACCATATACCATTGGGCACCCAAGCCCTTAAGGACACTACTCTTATAATGCCCAGTTCAGCCCCGGACATCTTTAAAGACATAATGCCATTCAGCCCTCAGACAGGTACAGACATCCAGCCATGTCATCTGGATCCCCCATAATGATTTTCATGTGTTTTTGTGATTTTTGTATTTGCATCTATTCCCCATGTTGACTTGACAAATGACCCTACATATATTCAAATACCAGTAGTCAAAAATATTAATAAATGAAGTGGAACTATATATATCATAGCATATCAAAGTGCCAAAGTTCAAATTATAGTTGTAAAGTGAATTTCACAAAGTATCAAAGTGACTAAGTTCAATCATCCAAAAAGTGACTTCACACTTGTAAAGTGAAGAAAGCGCTCCAAAAAGTGCTCCAAACGATTGAAGGTGCAGAGTGCCAAACCCCTCTTGTAACCCCTCTCACCAGAAGCTTTTCAGTCTGAGTATCAAAATAGGCAGAATCTGGTGATGGCGGATCCTGAGCTGGGACCTCCTGGTTGAATGATGATAAGAGGCGCCAGGCAAAATGACAAAAAGCCCACTCTCCGATAAGCTCAAAGAAGCATAAACAGGCTCATAGTGTATTACTGTAAAACACTGGTTTATTGTGCAAACAAGACCATACTTACAAAATATAGCAGGGTAAAAAGCGTACAGCAAAAACAACACCAGAGGGCGTGCGCTCCACCGTGGGTGGAAGTGACGTCAGTGATTGCGATAGACCGGAAATGACGTCAGCGCATTTAACTCCTCCCATAGAGCGTCATCACGGACGATGCTTCCAGTTCATCTCGTTGTATTTAAACAGGGAGGATGGAACCTCCCCTCAGTGACGTGGCCAATTGGGCCCAACAACAAAAGGGCGCAAGAGAGATCAATCACAACCAGAGAAATGTCACCTCCCAAAGCCTCTAGTAGCAGAAAGGATGAAAATAAAAACATTAAAACATGAATGAAAAAGAAGAAATGCATATGAAAATATTGACATAAAACTGGGAAGCTCGCAAACACATTCAACATTGCAATGAATGAAAAATATGTATATATTGAAAACAACATATACAGGTGATACTCGAAAAATTAGAATATCATGAAAAAGTTCATTTATTTCAGTAATGCAACTTGGGTCTCATGTCTCTCATCTTTCTCTTGGCAATGCCCCATAGATTCTCTATGGGGTTCAGGTCAGGCGAGTTTGCTGGCTAATCAAGCACAGTAATCCCACGGTCATTGAACCAGGTTTTGGTGCTTTTGGAAATGTGGGCAGGTGCCAAGTCCTGCTGGAAAATGAAGTCAGCATTCCCATAGAGCTCGTTTGTAGAAGGAAGTGTGAAGTGCTCCAAAATCTCCTGGTAGATGGCTGCCTGACCTTGGACTTAATGAAGCACAGTGGACCAACACCAGCAGATGACATAGCTCCCCAAATCAACACAGACTGTGGAAACTTCACACTGGACTTCAAGCATCTTGCAGTGTGTGCCTCTCCATTCTTCCTCCATAGTCTGGGTCCTTGGTTTCCAAATGAGATGTAGAATTTGCTCTCATCACAAAAGAGGACTTTGGACCACTGAGTTACAGACCAGGTCTGTTTTTCTTTAGACCAGGTAAGACGCTTCTGACGTTGTTTGTTGTTCAGGAGCGGCTTCACAAGAGGAATATGACATTTGAAGCCCATGTCTAGGATCCGTCTGTGTGTGGTGGTTCTTGATGCACTGACTCCAGCCTCAGTCCACTCCTTGTGGAAGTCCCCAACACCTTTGAATGGCCTTTTCCTGACAATCCTCTCCAGGCTGCAGTCATCCCTGCTGCTTGTGCACCTTTTCCTTCCACACTTTTCCCTTCCACATAACTTTCTATTAATGTGCTTTGATACAGCACTTTGGGAACATCCAACTTCTTTTGCAATTAACTTTTGAGGCTTTCCCTCCTTATGGAGGGTGTCAATTATGGTTTTCTGCACAACTGTCAGGTCAGCAGTCTTTCCCATGATTGTGATTCCTTCTGGACCAGACTGAGAGACCAATTAAAGGCTCAGGAACCCTTTACAGGTGTTGTGACTTAATTAGATGGTTAGAGTGGGACACTTTGAGCCTAGAATATTGCTCCTTCTCACAATATTCAAATTTCTGAGATTGTGGATTTGGGGTTTTCATGAGCTGTAAGCCATAATCATCACAATTATGACAAATCATGACTTGAACTATCTTGCTTTGCGTGTAATGAGTCTATCTCATATATTAGTTTCACCTTTTAAGTTGCATTACTGAAATAAATGAACTTTTGCGCAATATTTTAATTTTTTTGAGTATCATCTGTATAAAAAAACTGATTAATGTCACCATCAAGAAAAAAATAATATTATTATTTAGCAGATAATTACCAATTTGATAAGAAACAATTGATATCTAGATCAATATTTAACCCCAGTGGATCCATAGTATCCAATGTATGGATCCAGTGGGTTTCGTTCTGGGAGATGGCCCTGGTGAGGTTAGAACCTCTCCAGTGACCCTCTGCTCTGCCAATTCCACAAAAAAATAATTCCCGTAGATCCTTGTTATGAACAAACCTAAAGTGATTGGAAAGGCTATGATGTTTAAATCCTTTCTTTTTATTGTTAACACGCTCCCTTAATCTTATTCTCAGCTTCCGTGTGGTCCTACCAACATACTGATGACCACAAGTACATGCTAAGAGATAAGTGACATGTGTGGTAGATTGGTAGATTGGGTACTATGGATCCACTGGGGTTAAATATTGATCTAGATATCAATTGTTTCTTATCAAATTGAATCATTAGCCCCTTGAACACTTAGTGGGTACTTGTGGGTTATAAGACAATTCAGCAGAGGAGGGCATGGAGTAGGAGGAGGAGGAGGAGGGGATAGAGCTGACAAATCTTGCATCATCACAACTAGCTATACAGAGATGTGGTGGCACAGCAAGCTGCAGCACCAAGCCGTGTTGCAAGCAGAGTTACCCAGTGTGCTGTGAGCGAATTATATCATCCCTGACCATGCTTGCTGGACCACATGTCAACTGTAACGTGGACTTTGTGGCTGACTGCCTTGCCCATCGATGCCACAACATTGCCTTCCACATGATGGTAGAGATCTGGAATGGCCTTACATGAAAAGAAATAGTGACTGGAAACCTGCCATTGTGGTACAACACATCCTGTAAAATCACAGAAGGGGGCAGAATCTGCCAGATGGAAGGTAGGAGTTGGAAAGCCAGCAGCTTTGACAAGCTTGAGTTTAGACACTGGGCATGTGGGTGGCAGTGAATGTATTTTTTTTGCTACCACAGATAGGGCAGACAGCCCCCACAGTGGTGTGCTACTGGCAGACATGCTGCAAGGACCTGGAACACCCTTCGCTATACTATCATCTCTGTCAGTGGAGGTTGCTGAGAGGTCATGAGGGACAGCAGGGGTAGAGCAGCAAGGTGAGAAGTGAGCAGAATTGTGTCCCTTTTGTGTGGCTTTCAGGTGCTCTTACCAACAGACTGAGTGGTGGGAGGTTAAATGCCTTGTCAAGCATGTGGTACCCAAATGGCTGATGTTTCTGCTACGCTTGATGTGCTTGAGACAAAGTTTGCAAATTGCAACAGTGCGATTGGCTGCATATGTGCTAAAGAAGGCCCAAACAGCTGAGCTGTGGGAAGTGGGCCGGGAGATAACAGCTCCACAATCTGGTGGTATTGGGTGGCTGCTCTCTACTCTTCCATGATGGCTGCCTCTTTGGGGTTGTGCCTCGCTCTCACTTTCCTCCTGCTCTATCCGGCACCAAAGTCACGTCAGTGACCTCATCATCATCATCCCCTCCATCCTCATTATCACTGGAGACAACTTGGGAAACATGACTGCCAATCTGTTGTTTACCAGTGTACTCCCCTCTCTATAGGCTCATGTTCCTACCTTCCTCAACCTCAGAACCAAGATCTGAATCAAGTAATGGCTGTGCATCATCAAGGAGCAAGGAGTTCAAATATCTCAACTGACACCTCCATGCCTGATGCTGGGCTATGGTCGGAGTAGCTGTGGACAAGGAGGCAGAATAAGGCACTCTGGCAGCTGCAGTGGACTGTGCACTAGTTTCTGCTTGGGTGACGGAGGATGAGGGTGGTTTAGTAAGCCAGTCCACCAACTCTTCTGCATGCTGTGGCTGGATAGCACGGGCAACATCACTAAACAGAGGAAATTATGCCCTGCCTGAGAATGGACTTTGCCTGTGGACATACGCTCCTGGCTCCCTCACAGTGTGATTGAAATGTTTGCCTCTTCTTTTTGGCCCCCCAGACATGATTGGGGGGGCGTTTAATAACAAAATGTAATAAAGATGTGGAAATGTGTACGTGGATGAACTTTAACCACTTAACCACTTAGCCCCGGAAGAATTTCCCACTTTAGGACCAGAGCACTTTTTGCGATTCGGCGCTGCGTCGCTTTAACTGACAATTGCGCGGTCGTGCGGCATTGTACCCAAACAAAATTTGCGTCCTTTTTTTCCCACAAATAGAGCTTTCTTTTGGTGGTATTTGATCGCCTCTGCGTCATTTCTGATCGCCGCTATAAACAAAAGAAGAGCGACCATTTTGCAAAAAAACCCAAATTTCTTACTTTTTGCTAAAATTCAAATCCAAAAAAAAAATATAAAAAAACATTTTTTTTTACTGTTTTTGGCCGATTTATATAATTCCTCATATTTGCGATAAAAAAATTGCAATCAGCGTTTATTGATTGGTTTGCGCAAAACTGGCCGCGTTTACGGATGGTGAGAATTCATTTCTGGGGTTTTTATTTTTTTTAAATTTTTTACTAGTAATGCGGGCGATCTGCGATTTTTAGCGGTATAAATGTCATTGGCAGTGAAGGGGTTAACCTGCAGGGGGCAGTGAAGGGGTTAATCATGTTCCCTGGGTGTGTTCTTACTGTGGGGGGGTTGGGCTAACATGGGCATGAGAGATCTAACTGATCCCAGTGACAGGGATCAGTAGATCTCTCATGCCCCACTGACAGGGCGGGGAACCGCCGTGTTTACATCGGCGGTTCCCCGTTCTTTCTCTGTAGCCGCTCATCGCGGCTCGCCGGCGGACATCGGGTCCGCCCGAGCCGCGGGCACACTCCCCAGGAGTGCGGCGGGTGCGTGCGAGCGCCGCCGGCGCGCGCGCGCCCCCTGGTGGCCAAATGCGAATCGCCGCTTATTTACGGCGATTCGCACAGCACTCCCCCACTGCCGCCGTGAAAAGACGGCGCGCGGTGGGGAACCGGTTAAGGACGCAAAGAATTTCCCCCTTAATGACCAGGCCATTTTTTGCGATACAGCACCTCTTCACTTTAACTGACAATTGCACGGTTGTGCGATGTTGTACCCAAACAAAATGTATTTCTTTTTTTTCTCACAAATAGAGTTTTCTTTTGGTGCTATTTGATCACCTCTGCAGTTTTTATTTTTTGCGCTATAAACAAAAAAAGAACAACAATTTTGAAAAAAAAAATTAATATGTTTTACTTTTTGCTATAATGCATATCCAAAAAAATGTAAAAAAAACAAATTTCTTCCTCAGTTTGGGCCGTTATGTATTCTCCTACATATTTTTGGTAAAAAAAATTGCAATGATCGTATATTGATTGGTTTGCACAAAAGTTATATTGTCTACAAAATAGGGAATAGATTTATGGCATTTTTAATACATTTTTTGGCGGCGATCAGCGATTTTTAGCAGGATTGTGACATTGTGGCGGACAAATCTGACACTTTTGACACTTTTTTTAGGACCAGTGACATTTATATGGCGATCAGAGCTAAAAATAGCCACTAATTACTATATAAATGTCACTGGCAGAGAAGGGGTTAACACTAGTGGCGATCAAGGGGTTAAGTGTTACATTGGGAGATGTTTCTAACTGTGGGGGGAGTGTACTGACTGGGACTAGAGACAACGATGTTCCTGATCACTAGGAACAGCAGCTCTCTCTACTTGTTTGTTTAAATTAGCAGATCCCAATTCTGGCTCTCTGTGAAGCAATCATGGGTGGCCAGTGGACATCACAGCCACTGGCCATGCGCATCAGCACTGGCCATGTGCAGCGGGCGCATGAACCCCCACAAACCCTGCTCCCGCGACCGACGTACTAACGAGGCAATTCACGGGAACATGCCGACTTGCCGCATTAAAATGATGGCGGCTGGTCGGCAAGTGGTTAATCAGGGGAATGTGGTGTTTGGTGCACTTTAACTTGAGTGCTCACTACACAGACACACTCCAGTGGCACACTACAATATACTGCAGTAAAGCTACACTGACACAGTGAAATATACTGTGATAAATGTGCACTAATGCACTGAAATATACTGCACTGAAATATACTGCATTAAATGTGCACCTACACACTGAAATGTACGGTGTTAAATGTGCAGTGATGTACTGAAATATACAGTGTTAAACATGCAGCAACGAACTGAAATATACTTCCATTAAACCTGCATAAATGCACTGAACTATACTGCGTTAAACGTACTGCAATGAACTGAAATATACAGAATTAAATGAGCAGTAATGCACTGAAATATACAGCGTTAAACATATAGTAACGCACTGAAATATACTTTGTTAAACGTCCACTAACACCCTGAACTATACTGCATTAAACGTGCAGTAATGCACTGAAATATACAGTTTTAAACTTGCAGTGACCCACTGAAATATACTTCGTTAAATGTGCAGTAATGCATTGAAATATACTGCGTTAAGCATGGAGTAATGCACTGAAATATACTTCATTAAATGTGCACTAACGCACTGAACTATACTGCATTAAACGTGCAGTAACACACTGAAATATACTGTGTTAAATGTGCAGCACTGAAATGTACTGCAATAAATGTGAGCCCTGTAATAGGGGACAATTAATTCTGGTGTTTGCATGCGGGTGGAGAGGAACCTTTCCTGTACTCACTGAGGATGTTATTCACATGTGGGATCTATACATGGTCTTTAAAATTTATATGTATTTTTTATAATTCAAATAAAGATTTATTTATTTATTTGTTTATTCACTATGGTGATATGTAGTTTGTCATATAGGGGTGTGGTTCCTTTGTTTTTTTTCACATTATAGGTGTTTTTTACACTTTACAGCACACAGCCCTTTATTGTAGTTTATTTGTTTTCTGGTCATTGATATGTGCGGGCTTGGAACCTATTGGTTCCTATATTTTCTTTTACTAAAATAAAAATGAATGTTCAAACTACATTTGCACTGCACTATCACTGTATTCACACTAAACTGATATTCTACACTGACAATAGAATTACAATAGTACACTATTGCACACTAACTCGCTAGTAGCACTGAACAGAGCCCTGTTCTATTCCTCTCCACACCAATATCACACTGCAAATGGCTGCTATTGGGAGAATATTTTTATAGTGTGGGGTGGGACTAAGAGCAATGAGCCATGATTGGATAGAGTCATCATTACTTTCTCCAATCATGGCTCTGACAGTGCTCTGTGCCCTGATTGGGCAAAGCTTTAATTGCTTCAGCCAATTAGGGCTTCCAATGCACTTGCGGTGATGCAATGCATTGTGGTCGTTCAGCTGGTTGAACAAACGGTTGAATGCCCTGATAATTTGGGTGTTCATCGAACGGGCGAACAGCCAATGTTCGGTTGAACTCTTGGTCTTGCCGAGCCATTTGCCCAACTCTATTGGTAAGTTGACAGCCCTGAAAGTGACGTCATATGATGCAACGTATGACTATGCGCATATCGGCTCTAGGCGCCATATTATAACCCTTGTGATGGCCGGTGGATGGGAGGGAGAGGCCCGCTCCATGCCATCGGCACTTTCTTCCATATTTGGAGCTGCCCATGGCTTGGGGGAGGTCCTTAGAATGGCTGTCTTATATAAGAGCCAAGCGCAGCACATTATTTTACAGGCTGCATTTGATACAACACATGGCCTATATAGGTGAACCTTTTGAGTAGAGGTAAGAGATGGCTCAGTACTTTTCAATTGCCATACAGCTAATTACCCCACCCCCCCCCCCCCGGTTTTTATGGAGTGCCAATAAATATACCCTCTTCTTATGTTGCCTTTTGAATCCTTTATATTTATAGGTTTTTATTCTGGTCTTGGGAGCAATATTTGGCCAATATCTTTTAACACTTTTCACTATTCAATTTAGAGAAACAGTTCCCGTAGCGCTCCAGAGAAACTGTGACACCACTATAGATCCAAACCATATGGGAAACAAGGAGACTGACCCAGAGCAGCTGTGGCACATCAGACAAAATAGAAAAAAGCAATCAAAAGGAGTGTAGTGCTCTGCAGGCTTTTCTCCAATGATGTATAAGTAAAAACATACCATGTGGGGTACAATTGCCAAAAAAAAGTTTATTAAGGGCAGAAAATTGATGTAGATGATGGGTAACAGCCCCACATCACTCAGCGTGCTTTACTGTCATCAGCTGTTCCCTGCCACCAGGCTTACCAGCTATTTCAACTCTCCTGCCATCCTCACCGGCTCCAGTAGCCCAGAATCACCTGCTTGGTGTACTTTCTATCATAGCATGGACTGTGGCCCCCCATGCATCACTAACAGCTCTCCCGGTCTGAGGTTAACACTTCACTGTCTGCAGCCAACAAGAGTAAAGTTGTGTGTTTTTAACATATTTATTTGAATGGCTATTATCCAAAAGTTTCAACTTGAATTTTAAATCCTTATGACTCTTTTCATACATTTTTGTGTGTTTTTATGGATATTTTACCCATCATCTATACCAATTTTCCACCCTTAATAAACTTTTTTTTGGCAATTGTACCCCACATGGTATGTTTTTACTTATACATCATTGGAGCAAAGCCTGCAAAATGCTACGCTCATTTAGATTGCTTTTTACTGTTCACTTTGCCTTTGTAAATGTGACACCTATATAATACCTTGTTTCCATACTACACCCATGTGGTAAGATAGCTCTATTATTTTTTTCTTATATCACTAGTTAGTATTCATAATTTTCGCTTTATAGTTCCGGGCATGTCCCACGGACTGGCAGGCACAGCTTTGAGACGGTCTTCTTTTTCAATTTTGATGATATTTCACATATATATTTTTAAGACTGAGGTAATAATAATTTATGGAGATTTTTATGTATATCTATAATATATAATATATATAATATAATGTTTTTCCAGAACACTACAGTACCTCACATTTTTGTAAATATTTTATTATATCTTTTCATGTGACAATACTGAAGAAATGACACTTTGCTACAATGTAAAGTAGTGAGAGTACAGCTTGTATAACAGTGTAAATTTGCTGTCCCCTCAAAATAACTCAACACACAGCCATTCATGTCTAAACCGCTGGCAACAAAAAAGAGTACACCCTTAAGTGAAAATGTCCAAATTGGGCCCAATTAGCCATTTTCCCTCCCCAGTTGTCACAATCCTGGCGGGGGAGTCTGGTTCATGCAGGGAACAACCTCTCTTACGGCCCTGGTTCCAGAACCCCAGATAGAGCAGACAGGGAGCACTGGAGCACAGGGGAGCATGAGGGCTGGATTCAGACAAAGGTGATGGTAAGATGTCTTCCAGAGGTCTGTGCAAGACTGAGAGTAGTGGTTCAGGCCAGGTCGGCAACGTTCAGGCAAACAATGCAGAGGGATCAGACGGATGGATGGTCGGGTTCAGGCAGGGATGTCAGCAAGCAGGCAGCGAGGTACAGAGGGATCAGGCAGAGAGAGAGGTCGTGGACAAGCAGAGGTCGGTTCAGGCAGATAGCACGGACAATCAGGTCAAGCCGGGTTCACAGGAAAAGGAAGTGCACAGGTACAGGTCTCTCGGGAACACAGATTTGCTGTAGATAGACAGCACCTGCTACAGGGTGCAGGATGCGTAAATGGACTGATCGGTGCCATTGGCCGCACGGGCGAGCGCGGAACGGCCCGGGAACGGCTATTTTCCTGACACCAGTGTCATGTGACTCATTAGTGTTACAAGGTCTCAGGTGTAAATGGGGAACAGGTGTGTTAAATTTGGTGTTATCACTCTCACTCTCTCATACTGGTCACTGGAAGTTCAACATGGCACCTCATGGCAAGGAACTCTCTGAGGATCTGAAAAAAAAAGAATTGTTGCTCTACATAGCGATGGCCTAGGCTATAAGAAGATTGCCAAGGCCCTGAAACTGAACCGCAGTACGGTGGCCAAGACCATACAGCGGTTTAACAGGACAGGTTCCACTCAGAACAGGCCACACCATGGTCGACAAAAGAAGAGTGCATGTGCTCAGCGTCATATCCAGAGGTTGTCTTTGCTGCAGAGGTTGAAGGGGTGGGGGGTCAGCCTGTCACTGCTCAGACCATACGCCACACACTGTATCAAATTGGTCTGCATGGCTGTCGCCCCAAAAGGAAGCCTCTTCTAAAGATGATGCACAAGAAAGCCCGCAAACAGTTTGCTGAAGACAAGCAGACTAAGGACATGGATTAATGGAACCATGGCATCCAGCGCCAGCTGAAGGGTAGGCAGAAGAGGCGGTTGCCTTGGGCTCTTTATCGGGAGAAGGGGCACAGAGCAGAACCCACAATCTATGCTACCAAGATAGCTCACAGCTTGTAGGGAGAGGGCACACTTGGCCTTTAGGTCTTGGTTGCTAAAGAACCTTGGGAAGAGGGCTATTTCTCGGGTTCCGTTGGCGGAGAAGACGGATGGGAAGTCGACCGCGACCTACGGTACCAAGGTAATTAGGTACAGGAATCAGACGAACAGAAGTCGTTTGACAAACGCCCGAAAGAACACGTAGTAGAAATCTTCTCCGAAGGAAAACCCCGCTGTCGGTACGTCTGGTTAAACTATGTCACACACCGCATACCAGACTCGTCACTGTCCGACTGGGGGGTGGGGAAGT
>BLSH010232719.1:0-10426 GCA_018402905.1 Glandirana rugosa
TTATTGTTCTAAAATCATCACATACTGCTAGAGGGAGAGGTTCCTGCTGGTGCTGTGAGGGACAGATTATTGTTCTAAAATCATCACATACTGCTAGAGGAAGAGGTTCCTTCTGCTCCTGTGAGGGACAGATTATTGTTCTAAAATCACATCATAT
Source organism: Glandirana rugosa (assembly GCA_018402905.1). Lineage (NCBI taxonomy): Eukaryota > Metazoa > Chordata > Amphibia > Anura > Ranidae > Glandirana > Glandirana rugosa. Next base: position 158 of record BLSH010232719.1, read on the forward strand.
TGGCGTAGGTGTGAGCGGTGCATTTCTTGCACAAAAAAAGTACGTCTACGTTGTTGTTTTCCAAAAAAAAGAGGAAGAATTTATTATTCTTTTTTTTGTATTAATAAATAGTGCTACATAGTACATTTGCGGCCAGAATGAGGAGAGCATCAAATAAGGGATGTGGTTCTGGTCGTGGTGCTGCTGATGCTGCTGGTGTTGGTTGTGTTGGTGAAGTTCCTGTTGCAAGGAGAGGACGTGGTCGATTTGTGCCAACTACACGCACAAGTGAAACACCTTCTTCAGGTGCGAGTAGCCGACATAACCTTTAACGTTCTATGGTAGGCCGAATGCCGCTCAATGAATGGTGAGGCCAGAACAAGTACAGGTGATAGTAGATTGGGTGGCTGACAATGCCTCCAGTTCCTTCACATTGTCTCCCACCCGGTCCCTTGATGAAAGCTCAGAGTTTGCACCTAAACCCCATGGCCATCTGTGTTTCACCTCAGCCCCTTGTAAATCAGCCAAGCAGTCTGAGCCCCAAGTCATGCAACAGTCTTTTATGCTTTTTGATGACTCTCCTGGTGTGCTTTCCATGGGCCATCCACATAGCCCTGCCCCAGAAGTGGAAGACATTGAGTGCACCGATGCGCAACCACTTCTGTTGCAGGATGAGGACATGGAAACACCAGCGCAGCACATCTCTGATGATGACGAAACACAGGTGCCAACTGCTGCAGCTTTCCACAGTGTGCAGACTGACAATGAGGGCAGTGGTGAAAGGTGGGTGGAAGATGTGGAGGAGGAGGATGATGAGGTCCTACACCCCACATTGAATGAGGGTCATGCGAGTGATGTGTGCAGTTTGTAGGAAGAGGTGGTGGTCGCACAGAGGCACCAGCACAGCAAAAGAGGAAGCAGGTTGCAAAAGTGGAGCGACCGTCCCCTAGACAGTACGCCTGCTACTACCCACTGCACCCAGGGACCTAGCACACCAAAGGCGTTCCCCAGCGTGGCAGTTCTTCAGACAATGTGCTGACAACAAGACACGAGTGGTTTGCATGCTGTGCAATCAGAGCCTGAAGCGACGCATAAATGTTCTAAACCTGAGCACAACCTGCATGACCAGGCATCTAAATTCAAAGCACTTGCTGCAGTGGAGTAAGTACCTCAAAATCCTAGAAAGGTCTCGGCCTCCTCCTGCTTCCTCTTCTGCTGCTGCCTCGACCTCTTCCTCCACCTCTACAGTGACAGTTTCATCTGCCACCCAGCAAACAGAGCATGTGACAGCAACGCCACCATGTCCGCCACCATCCCCAAGCATTTCCACATGGTCCCATGGAAGCTTACAGCTCTCCATCTCCCAAACACTGGAGAGAAAGAGGAAGTACCCCCCTACCCACCCTGGCCCTGAATGCCAGCATTTAGAAATTCCTGGCCTTTGAAATGCTGTCATTCCATCTGGTGGACACCTGATGGCAGTGGCTGTCCCACAGTACGTGGTTCCCAGCCACCACTACTTTTCCAGGCGAGCCATCCCTTCCCTGCACAAACAAGTCAGGGACGAGATCAAGTGTGCACTGTGCAACGCCATCTGTGGCAAGGACCATAACCACTGATATGTGGACCAGTAAGCACGGGCAGGGACGTTATATCTCGCTAACTGCACACTGGGCAAATGTAGTGGCGGGTGGGCCTGAGGTGGCAAGCCGTTTGGCGCATGTCCTTCCGCCACCGAGGATTGCAGGGCATTTTTCTTTACCTCCTGTTGCCTCCTCCTCCTACTGCGCTTCCTCCTCCTCCTCTACCACCTCCTCATCCGCTCAGCGTAACACCTTCACCACCAACTTCAGCACATCCAGGGGGAAACGACAGCAGGCTGTTTTAAAACTGATATGTTTGGGGGATAAACCCCACACTGCGCAGCAGCAGTGGATGGGCATTGAACAACAGACCGATGAGTGGTTGTTGCCACTGAGCCTCAAGATCGGCCTGGTTGTGTGCGATAATGGGCGAAATCTTGTAGCAGCTCTGGGCCTAGACGGTTTGACGCACATCCCTTGCCTTGCGCATGTGCTGAATTTGCTGGTGCAGAAATTTCTAAACAACTACTCAGATATGTCAGAGCTGCTGCAGAAAGTGCGGGCCGTCTGGGCGCGATTTCGGCGTTCTCACCCTGCTGCTGCTCGTCTGTCTGCACTGCAGTGGAACTTCGGTCTTCCCTCTCACTGCCTCATATGCGACGTGCCCACAAGGTGGAACTCCACCTTGCACATGCTGGAGGAACTGTGCGAGCAGCAGCAGGCAATAGTGGAGTTTTAGCTGCAGCACGCACGGGTCAGTCGTTCTGCGGAACAGCACCACTTCACCACCAACGAGTGGGCCTCCATGCGAGACCTGTGTGCCATATTGCGGTGTTTCGTGTACTCCACCAACATGGCCAGTCCCAATGACGCTGTTCTCAGCGTTACTATCCCACTTCTATGTCTCCTTGAAAAAACACTTTGGGGGATGATGGAAGAGGATGTGGCACAGGAGGAAGAGGAGGAGGAAGAGGGGTCATTTTCACGGTTATCAGGCCAGTCATTAACAAGTGGCTCGGAGGGTGGGTTCCTGCATCAGCATAGGCCAGGTAAAAAATTTTCAAGCCAGGGCACAGTTCTGGAGGATGAGGAGGACGAGGAAGATGATGAGGAGGAGGAGGAGGAGGAGGAAGAACCATGTTCACAGCAGGGTGGCACCCAACGCAGCTCGTGGGCATCACTGGAGCGTGGCTGGGGGGATACGGAGGACACAGATGATACACCTCCCACAGAGGACAGCTTGTCTTTGCCTCAGGGCAGCCTGGCACACATGAGCAACTACATGCTGCAATGTCTGCTCAACGACAGCTGAGTTGCCCACATTTTAACTTGTTCCGATTACTGGGTGGCCACCTTGCTGGATCCCCGTTACAAGGACAATGTGCCGTCCCTAATTCCCTCGCTGGAGCGTGATCGGAAGATGCGCGACTACAAGCGCACGCTGGTAAACACGCTGCTGAGGGCATTCCCAAATGACACAGGGGGCTCTGTGGAAGCACAAGGCGAAGGCGGAGGAGGAGGAAGAGGTCACCAATGCAGCTGTGGCACCGCCAGCGCCACAGAAGGCAGGGTTAGCATGGCCGAAATGTGGAAAAGCTTTGTCAGCAGCACGCCACAACAAACAGCACCACCAGCTGACAGGCAACGTCTTAGCAAGAGGCAGCATTTCAGCAACATGGTGCAAGAGTATGTGTTCACGCGCCTACACGTACTGACTGATGGGTCTGCCCCATTCAACTTCTGGGTCTCCAAATTGGGCACATGGCCTGAGCTTGCCCTTTATGCCTTGGAGGTGCTGGCCAGCCCTGCAGCCAGTGTATTGTCTAAATGTGTGTTTAGCATGGCAGGGGGCGTTATCACAGACAAGTGCAGCCGCCTGTGCACAGCCAACGTGGACAAGCTAACGTTTATTAAAATGAACCAGGCATGGATCCCTCAAGACTTGTCTGTACCTTGTACAGAGTAGACATTTATAGCGGCCTCACACAGCCATTGGTATACTTGAGTGAAATTATTATTATTTTTTTTTTTTTTATAGAACATAAGTCTTTATTGGAATTTGTAACAGGAGAACCATGAAAAATAAACCATGGTACATATTATATAAAAAAAGTGAACCCGTGCTAGAACATCTCTAGGTTTGTCTGCAGATAGTGATCTTTTTTTTTTTTAATATGTCTGAAAATTTTGGGGGCTACCCAATTAGAAAAAAAACAAAAACAAACAAAAAACAGTGTTGGCTACCTCGTCCTCCTCCACCGCCACTTCCACCTACACCGCCACGGTCACCGCCTCCTCAACCTCCTACTCCACATCCACCTCCTCCTCCATTTTTTATGTGATTTTAAGTTATTTTAAGTTATTTCCCTATCCACATTTGTTTGCAGGGCAGTTGTCCTACTCTTACCCCCATTTTGCTTCCTTTTGCAGCCCTCTAGCCCTTTCCAGTACTTTTTTAGAGCCATTTTTGTGTCCAAAAGTTCGGGTCACCATTGACTTCAATGGGGTTCGGGGTCAAGTTCAGGTCAAGTTCGGGGCCGAACTCAAACTTTTTTCGTGAAGTTCGGCTGAACTCGCCGGACCTGAACATCCAGGGGTCCGCTCAACTCTACAAATGACAAAGAATGCACATTTTTTTAAAGTAAAATGATTGTGTTGCTTGGTTCTGGTATAGGCTGGTCAATAGTGACCCATCAGGTAAAACCTTAATTGTCAAATCCAATGCTGGCAAACTTCAAAGTAAATGTATTATTGGCAAGGACTGTCAGTAACTCATCAAGTTCTCCTAGAGATCCTGTGCAAATAATAAAAATGTAATTGATGTACCTTTGTCATGCTAAAGTGTGGTCCCACCATCCCCCAGGTACAGGTTTGCTCACAATGGGGATCTGCAAGTCCCCATCACCACATATTGCACCTTGAGGTATTGGGAATGCATGTCTATACATGTCAATGCATGCATCAACAGCTTTAGTACAATGTTGCTGTATGCCTGACTATGTCTTTCCCTTTCTTTATACAAAAAAACTGTCTACCATCCCATTCCCTTTTTCATGAGGAATTTTGCAGTGCACTGCCTTTTTATAACTATTCACTAATAGGGCACTAATAGGGCATCCAGGGGAACCAAGGGATGCAGCACTGGGATTGGGATTGATACTAACACAAAATACTATATAAACCTATATGACCTATATAAATTGCTTGTTTGTAGACTCTAGTAAGTATACAACTTTGCACTTGCATATTTGATTACTCTCTGAAATGACTGGCTGTGAATTCATGCAGAGAATTTCAGTCTGAGGATCTCACATCTGGCAGGTAAAAGTTGTAATATTTATTGGAGATAATTTATTGAAGACACACACACATACCTCATGAAGGATGACTTTATTACACCTATTTAAACTATTTTTTTATATCCAGTTTTATGGTATAGAGTTATAAGTAGCCAACTGGTGGGGTGTGATAGGACAACATGCGGAAAAATTGACTTAGAATTAAATACTAAAACAGGCTCCTAAAAATCTTTGCCTTATGGTTTTTTGTACGTATAATTATCTAAATGTTTTTAATAAAAAGATTAGTCTCTGTGTTAATCTAATTGAAGTGACAACTGAAATGTCCCAGTGTATATTATTGTTGCCTTGGCGGTGTCAATTTTACATTTTTTTTTTACTGCGTAGTCCAATTTCTAAAATGTTTTGAATGCAAAAAAGACTCACTCTTTAACCACTTCCTGCCCGACCTATAGCAAAATGACGGACGGGAGGTGGTTCAGTTATCCTGACTGGACGTGGGGGCGCACATTGCGGTGATCAGTGGTGCAGTGTGTCAGTCTGACCCACTGCATTACTGATCTCAGTAAAGAGCTTCCATCAGAAGCTCTTTACCACGTGATCAGCCGTGACCAATCATGGCTAGTCACAGTGTAAACAGGAAGAGCTGTTTATCGGCTTTTCCTCTACTCGCGTCTGCAGACGTGAGTAGAGGAGAGCCGATCGGCAGCTCTCCTGACGGGAGGGGGTCTGCGCTAATTGTTTATCAGCACAGCCCCCCTAGGATCACTACCCAGGACCACTGGGGATGCCACCAGGACCACCAGGGAATGCCCACCCAGGGACCACCAGGGAGCCCACCCTAGACCACCAGGTAAGGGCACAAAGCCCAGTATGGATTGCACTCAGTGCCAACTTCAGATGCCACCCAGGACCACCAGGGAATGCACACCTTACAGTGCAATCTATAATTTCCGCACACCAGTACCCACCAGTGCCACCTACCAGTGCCACCTATCAGTGCCCATCAGTGCCGCCTATCTGTACCCAGTGCCACCTATCAGTGTCGCTTATCAGTGCCCATCAGTACTGCATATCAGTGCCACCTATCAGTGCCCATTAGTGCTGCTTATCAGTGCCCATCAGTGCTGCATATAAGTGCCTCATCATCAGTGATGGAGAAAATGTACTTTCCCTTTAAAAAGTTTTGTGACAGAAACAGAGAAAAACTTATTTTTTTTCAAGATCCAGGTGCAGTGCAATTTCAGCCCATTCATGTGAATATGGTGAAATTGCTCCGGACTGCACCAAAAGTAGTGCATGCACTACTACCTAAAATGCACAGCAACCAGATTGCATGGTACTACTGTACCATGCGATCCGGACCTGCATTTGGGGTGTCATTAAATTAACACTGACACCCGCTGCAGATCGCAAGTGCAGTGCATTTTGGACACTGTTTGGGAAACGTGACCAGAACGAGGGTTTCCTGCACAGTGTTCTGGTTTGAACTGGCCCTACATAATTTCTAATAGTTTGTGAACTGGAGAAAAAGGTTATGTCTACTATTTCACTTCATAAAGTGGTAATAAACCTATCCTGTCCATTTTGCAGCATCTAAAGCATTATTAATCACTTAAGGGATTGTTTTTTCTGAAATCCTTCCTACCTTGCTCGTTTGCTTGTAATCTGTCCCTTTTTTGTTTAATTACATCATTGGTGCATGCTCCTTTTTTCCTCTTTTTAAGGCATGCTCTACGAGTCCTGTAATGACTTATCGGGGCTATGTAATTTCCTTTGTCCACGGCACAGCTCCCAAATGCTGCGAGACTTAGTTCCCATTCATTCGCTTGAATAAATAATTACTGTTATGTGCAGAATTAAAGAACAGCACAAGAAAAAAGGGCGGGAGTCCAATGCGCATTGGATTTGGAAGATAACAGTTAGGATGGCGGTGCTTGCCTTGGGAAAGGAGAATATGAACAAACAAAAAAAATTAAAGTAAGAAACATGTGATGGGGCTTCAGTTTGCTGCACTCTTGTTTAGCCTCTTCATGTCCGCGCTATAGCTGAGAGATGGCTACAGTGCGGACCTGAATTGCCGGGAGGGCATCCATGTACGTCCTCCCAAGCATGTGCTGTCAGCGCATCCTTGCGGGTCGCATGCAGCGCGCTCTGTGATCACCGAGTTCATGAAACTTGGCTGATCACAGATCGGAGTAAGGGGGCATTCCCGCCCCCTTGCTACATGATCAGCTGTCAGTCAATGACAGCTGATCACGTGATGCAAACAGAAGATCTGTGATTATTATTTTTTTTCTCTCACGCTACTAGCGTGAGGGAAAAAAGGAGACAATCACCAGCTTCTGTCAGAGGGACATTGGTCCCTCTACCCAGAGCCGTGGATGACTTGGCTGTGCTCACCAGTGCCCCCTTCCAGTGCCACCTGCCAGCACCCACCAGTGCCACCTGCCAGTACCCGCCAGTGCTATCTGCCAGTGCCCACAGTGCCACCTACCAGCGTTCACAGTGCCACCTACCTTTGCCCCCAGTGCCACCTACCTTTGCCCATCAGTGCCGCATCATCAGTGCCACCTATCAGTGCTGTTTATAAGCATCACCTACCAGTGCCTATCAGTGCCACTCATAAGTGCCACCTATCAGTGCTGATTATCATTGACCTTCAGTGCCACCGATCAGTGCCCTTCAGTGCCACCCATCAGTGCCAACCATCAGTGCCCATCAGTGCCAACCATCAGTGCCACCCATCAGTGCTGCCTCATCAGTGCTTATCAGTGCCACCTATCAGTGCCCATTAGTGTCACCTTATCAGTGCCTATCAGTGCAGCCTATCAGTGCCCATCAGTGCAGCTTCATCAGCGCACATCAGTGAAGGAAAAAAATTACCTGTTTTCAAAATTTTATAAAAAAACTATGAAACAGTTTTTCTTTTTCAAAATGTTCTGTCTTTTTTTTGTTTTGTGTTTAGCAAAAAATAAAAAATCCATTAGTGATTAACCACCTCAATACTGGGCATGAAAACCTCCTTCCTGTCCAGGCCATTTTTCAGCTTTCAGCACTATCACATTTTGAATGACAATCACTCAGTCATGCAACACTGTACCCATATGAAATTTGCATCCTTTTTTTCACACAAATAGAGCTTTTTTTTTGGTGGTATTTAATCACTAGTGGGTTTTTTATTTTTTGTGCTATAAATAAAAAATTTCAGAAAATTTTGTGAAAAATGCCTTTTTCTTTGTTTCTGTCAAAAAATTTAGCAAATTAGTAATTTTTCTTCATAAATTTTCGCCAAAATTTATACTGCTACTTATCTTTGATAAAAATAACCCAAATCAGTGTATATTATTTAGTTCTTGTGAAAGTTATAGAGTCTACAAACTATGGTGCCAATCATTGAAAATTGATCACACCTGATGTACTGAAGGCCTATCTAATTTCTTGAGACACTAACAAGTCAAGAAAGTACAAATACCCCCCAAATAACCCCTTTTTGGAAAGTAGACATTCCAAAGTATTTAGTAAGTTGCATGGTGAGTTCTTTAAAGTTGTAATTTTTTTCCCACTATTCTTTGCAAAATGAAGATTATTATTATTTTTTCTTTTACAAAATTGTCATATTAATAGGTTATTTCTCTCACATGGCATATGTATACTTGCAACTACACCCCAAAACACATTCTGCTACTCCTCCTGAGTATGGCGATATCACATGTCTGAGACTTTTTCACAGCCTGGCCACATACAGAGGCCCAACATGCAGGGAGCACCATCAGGTATTCTAGGGACATAAATTACACATCTAATGTTATGACGACCTATCACATTTTTGAAGGCCCCATAGCACCAGGACAAATGGAATTGCCCACAAAATGACCCCATTTTGGAAAGCAAACACCCCAACGTATAATATATGAGGCATAATGAGTCTTTTGAACAGTTCATTTTTTTACAGAATTTTTTGGAAAATGTGGAAAAAAATGAAAACACTTTTTTTTACACAAAGATGTCCATTTATAAGATATTTCCAACACATAGCATGTGCATAGCAAAAATGACACCCTAAAATACATTCTGCTACTCCTCCTGAGTATGGTGATACCACATGCGTGAGACTTTTACACAGCCTGGCCACATACAGAGACCCAACATTGAACTAGCACCTTCAGACGTTCTACGAGCATAAATTGCACATCTCATTTCTCAACCACCTATTACACTTTTGAAGGTCCCGGAGCACCAGGACAATGGAATTGCCCACAAAATGACCCCAATTTGGAAAGCAAACACCCCAACGTATAATATATGAGGCAGAATGAGTCATTTGAACATGTCAATTTTTTCCAGAAGTTTTTGGAAAATGTGGAAAAAAATGTAATCACATTTTTTTTACACAAAGTCGTCCATTTACAAGATATTTCCAACACATAGCATGTACATAGCAAAAATGACACCCCAAAATACATTTTGCTACTCCTCCTGAGTATGATGATACCACATGTGTAAGACCTTTACACAGCCTGGCCACATACAGAGGCCCAACATTGAACTAACGCCTTCAGACGTTCTACGAGCATAAATTGCACATCTCATTTCTCAACCACCTATTACACTTTTGACGGTCCTGGAGCACCAGGACAATGGAATTGCCCACAAAATGACCCCATTTTGGAAAGCAAACAACCCAACGTATAATATATGAGGCATGATGAGTTTTTTCAACATGTCATTTTTTTCCAGAAGTTTTTGGAAAATGTGGGGAAAAAACTAAAACGCATTTTTTTTTACACAAAGTTGTCCATTGATAAAATATTTCCAAGCATATAGCATTTACATAGCAAAAATGACACTCCTAAATACATTCTGCTACTCCTCCCGAGTATGGTGATACCACATGTGTAAGACCTTTACACAACCTGGGCACATACAGAGGCCCAGCATCCAAATAGTACCATCAGGCGTTCTAGGAGCATAAATTACACATATAATTTCAGTGCCCATCAGTGCAGCTTCATCAGCGCACATCAGTGAAGGAAAAAAATTACCTGTTTTCAAAATTTTATAAAAAAACTATGAAACAGTTTTTCTTTTTCAAAATGTTCTGTCTTTTTTTTGTTTTGTGTTTAGCAAAAAATAAAAAATCCATTAGTGATTAACCACCTCAATACTGGGCATGAAAACCTCCTTCCTGTCCAGGCCATTTTTCAGCTTTCAGCACTATCACATTTTGAATGACAATCACTCAGTCATGCAACACTGTACCCATATGAAATTTGCATCCTTTTTTTCACACAAATAGAGCTTTTTTTTTGGTGGTATTTAATCACTAGTGGGTTTTTTATTTTTTGTGCTATAAATAAAAAATTTCAGAAAATTTTGTGAAAAATGCCTTTTTCTTTGTTTCTGTC
>BLSH010232719.1:10436-22855 GCA_018402905.1 Glandirana rugosa
TGGGTTTACTCCGGGAGTCGGACGACGACTGAATGACGGTAGTACGGAGACGAACGACGTTCTGGACTGGTACGGAGACGGACGATGGACCTGATACCTCCATTAACCGACATCGTTACTCCAAAATAAGTTCTATTGAGGAAAGGGTAAAAAAGAAGTATTACCTGTGGTTTTAGTAATGTCCACCGAGGAGAGCATTGGTCCAGGAAGCAGGCAGGGATGTGCTTACGACGGCAATAGCAGTTATCCCGGCAGCAGGCAGGAATATTGTCTATAGCTAGTACAAGGACATTGTCAGCACAGCCAAAGCATTTGTCCATAGGAATTGTCCAGACATAGACAGCCAGCACAGCCATAATATTGATCCTGGTACATTGTTACCTGCAGTCACTGACTGTACAGCTCTCCAGCCCTTCATTAACATGCTGCCTCTTGCTACAGCCAATTACCTCCATAGTCCAGGTAGCAGGCAGAGGCATGGTCAGGTCTTGCAGCAAGCAGAGGCATGATGGCAGTAAGTCAGCAGCAGGCTGAGGGCCTCATTTGGGTAAGACCTGTGCACAGGGGCACAGGGGTAGAGGCTTCTCCCACCCTTTGCTTTAAAGCCTCCAGGCAACCAGTCCCTAATCCGGAAATGACAAAACCCGGAGAACACAAAAAATTTGTGGTGCCCCTCACATATGTGAGACCAAGTGGAAGTGGTAGGCAAAAGCATAATGGATAACAGGCCAGGGTCAGTTCACGTGCAAGCAGTCCAAACGGTAAGCAGAAGCGTAATTAATAAAACAGGCCAGGGTCAGTGCACGTGCAAGCAGTCCAAACAGTGGGCAGAAGCGTAGTTGATAAAACAGGCCAGGGTCAGTTCACGTGCAAGCAGTTCAAATGTTAGGCAGAAGCATAGTCGAAAAACAGGCCAGGGTCAGTTCACGTGGAAGAAAGTGGCATGGTTATTTGGGGAAGCATGGGAAGTGGTCAGCACAGATTATGAAAATTGGGTAATATATGGGCTAATATTTTATGGATGTGTGGTACACTCTGAAGCATTCACCAATGCAAAGGCCGGGTTCGGAGGGACACTGGGGACAGTGGAAGCTGGTATCTTTGCGGAATCCTCTCTTGCTGCATACTCTGCATCTTTTTGGCGTCTTCGCTTTGTTTTAGACGGGGGAATGTTGTCTGGGAAGTGGCGCTCATGGGGGGGGGGGGGCTTTCTGGATAAATGAGGGACATGACAGTTTCTTCTATGAATTTTAGGAAGGTGAAGATTGTGTAGGCATTATACATGGCCAAATGAATTAGATAAAGTTCTATCTTCTTGTAGCAGAACCGGAACCTCCTTATTGCCAAATAGGGTTGAATCATTTGGTCGTTGAAATCCACCCCCCATGTAGAGATTGTAATCTTGGACGCAGGTTGGCTTTTGAATGGGATCTCTTCTTCTCTGAACCTCGACAGTGGTGTCGTCATGGATGGTGGTCATCATGTGTACATTTCGGTTATCCTTCCACCTCAAGGCCAGCACTTTGTTGCATCGCAATGTTGCTCTTTCCCCCTTTCGCAATTTCATGTTCACTATAGATTGTGGGAAGCCCTTCCTATTCTTTCTTATGATTCTGCAGGCCAGGGTTTTAACAATGTAAAGATGCTTGAAAAGGAGCAAACTGGTGTAAAAATTGTCCAGATATATATGTATCCTTTGTTGAGCAGTGGGTAGGCCAGGTCCCATACAATTTTTCCAGATGTGCCCATGTAGGTCGGGCACTCAGGGGACTGGAGCTGGGAATCTCTTCCTTCATATATGTGGAATGCATACAGATATCCCGTGGCTCTCTCACAAAGTTTATATAATTTAACTCCATATTTGGCCTTTTGCTAGGAATATACTGCTTTATTCCTACCCCGCCTGGGTGCCAGGGACTCATCCACACAAATATGTTGCTCATGGACATAGAGTTCTGAAAATCACTGGGAAAAGAAATTTATGAGTGGGCACTGAGTGTTGTAGCTGAAATGAAGGAATCTCATTATCATTTTGTATTGGGACCTGGACATTACGGAAGAATAAATGGCCATGTGGTGGATGGGGTGGGTGGACCAGTAGGCATTTAGTTAATTTTTTTTGTAATCCCCATGTTTATGGTGAGGCCCATAAACACTTTGAACTCTTCCAATGTCACATCTCTCCATTCAAATGGATGGGCATATGAGGATTGGGGGTTGTTTGAAATAAATTGCTGGGCATATAAATTGGTCTGGTCCACAATAAGCTGAAGAAAAGTGTCGGCAAAAATAGAGAAAAAAAATAAATTTCTTTGAAATCTTGGACATTGACCTGCACACCTGGCTGTGCGGTGAAAGGGGGAATTCTTGCTGCTCCCGAGCTGGTAGGCAGCCATGTTAGGTCATGTTGTGACAGGTGGTGGTCACTGATGGGTGACAGGCGGTGGTCACTGATGGGTGATGGGTAACTGGTGGTGGTCACTGATGGGTGACTGGTGGTGGTCACTGATGGGTGACGGGTGACAGGTGGTGGTTACTGATGGGTGACGGATGACAGGTGGTGGTCACTGATGGGTGAGGGGTGGCAGGTGGTGGTCACTGATGGGTGACTGATAACAGGTGGTGGTCACTGATGGGTGACAGGTGGTGGTCACTGATGTGTGATGGGTGTCTAGCGGTGGTCACTGATGAGTGACGGGTGACAGATGGTGGTCACTGATGGGTGACAGGCGGTGATCACTGATGGGTGACAGGCAGTGGTCACTGGGTGACGGTGGAAGGCGGTGGTCACTAGGTGACGGGTGACAGGCGGTGGTCACTGATGGGTGATGGGTGACAGGCGGTGGTCACTGATGAGTGAGGGGTGACAGGTGGTGGTCACTGATGGGTGACGGGTGACAGTCGGTGATCACTGATGGGTGGCGGTCACTGATGGGTGACGGGTAACAGGCGGTGGTCACTGATAGGTGACAGGCCACGGTCACTGACGGGTGACAGGTGCACTAAAGGTCACTGATGACAGGTGCACTTTATTGGGGCAGATGTGGTGACTGTTGGGTGAGAGGTGCAATGGGGGGAATGGGTGATGTGGCAGGTGTTTGTGGAGTATAGTACAGACACAGATTGGTAACTCACTGATCCAGGCTCTCCTCTCCTCACACTGGAAACAGTGTGTTAGGAGAAAAGAGCTGGAAACAGCTAATTAACGCTCTGTATTTACATTTGTGATCAGCTGTGAATGGATCACAGCCGATCACATGGTAACAGCCGCTGGCCAATGGCTGTTTTTGACTGTTGGTGGCAGGTAGTGTTCCTGGCAACACGCCGCCACCGACATACATGCGCAGCTCGCTCCCGATCGCGCGCATGCGCCGTGTAAATGGGGGAAGTACCACTTTGTGATCAGCCGTGACTTCGTCACAGCCGATCACGTGGTAAACAGCCGTGCCCAATGGCTGTTCATCCCCGTCGGTGACGAGCTGTGTCCTGGGGACACGCCGCCACCGACAGAGCAAGGATGCGCGCGCCCGATCATGCGTAATCCCGGCTTAAGGGGCCGACGTCATATGATATCCGCCCAGAACGAGAGCCGTGCTGCTCCGCCGCCATATGACAGTGGGCAGACGGCAAGTGGTTAGATACCACCAAATGAAAGCTGAAAATGATAAAAATTTCATTTGGGTGCAGTGTAGCATGACCGCACAATTGTCATTCAAAGTGCGACAGCGCTGCAAGCTGAAAAATGTTCTGGGCAGGAGGGGGGTTTAACTGCCCGGTAAGCAAGTGGTTAAAATAATTACTATAATTCCTTCTTTTAAAATTAGGTGGGGAGGGTTGAAGTTTACTACCGCTTTAACTGAAAATGACTAGCTGGAACACCCTCCCTAACTTGAGTGACTGCATAGCATTACACAAGACACGTATGTACAAACATACTCACAAAAACACACAAGTATGTGCAAATCATCAACAATTAGTTGGATTATATGTACTAAAACACAGAACATATTCATGTTAACAGACTTTTGATTTTAATATCTAACATTAAAATTGTCGACATGATGCACGATAGATAAATAGATAGATAGATAGATAGATAGATAGATAGATAGATAGATAGATAGATAGATAGATAGATAGATAGATAGATAGATAGATAATACATATAGGTCTGCAGATGGATCGGAAGTGTTAAGTCAGGGTAAATGACACACTATTGTTATTTCACTTTTGTGTTTTTTCCATTTTAGCTTTTGTTCGGCACGTACAAAAGCTGATTGCTGACAGAAATAAATTCCAATCCTCTACAAATGACACTGTACATAAATATTCAGTAAATTAGCAGCATACTTTTATAGATGTATCAGTCATTGCAGGCAAGCAATGACAGGCAATGTTGTAGTTGAAATATTAATGCTGACAAATTAATGATTTCTGAGTAAATGATGTCATTTTTGCACTGTTTCATTAAAATTTACTCACTTTTGGTGCCAGCATCATTCCATTGCCTAAAAAATTAAAACTATGTTCTTTTGAATTTGTACTTGTACAAAAGACTGAAGTTTGGACATACACCAGTTTTCAATCTCTTGAAAGGAAAACTTCTTACTTACCATTTTTAACTGCGTAACATGCGGGAACTGTAAATACTGTAGTAAAAAGTCATTTTTTTATAAGATCTACTGGAATCATTAAGATTCCACTGAGCATACAATTTAGTTAAGGCTGAACTCTAGGCAAATAGAAAAACACCATATAATCTAGTTTTGTAATTATTTAATTGTATTAAATAAGTTTTTACATGGAGCTTATATTAGTACATGAGGTTTGACTTTATATGAGCTTCCTACAATCCCCTGCACAGTGGGTATATTAGCCATATAGCCAAATAGGGATCTATTTCTTTGTCCTCAACTACTAATCTAACATTGTGGTTACATTTACAGGAAAAAAAACAGGCAAAGTTTGGATTCTACTCTTTCATTGTTCAGTCAAATTGAATGGAAGGGGGTTTATTAACCAAGCTGTGCTGCCTAAAGCCGGACTAAACCGTTGTGTGCTTCATGGTGTATTGCCATAATGCGCACATATAGACAGCATACAAGGATAAGATGGGATGGCAAACTGACCTTACAAGTGTACCCTCTTCTAGCACTGTCTTATCCAGGCTGTCAATAGCCAGTCCATCCCCCTCCACCACCATCACTTCTGATGCTCTTCATTTTTATTTTCTGAGTTTAGTTCAAATTTAACTACAGCTATGCATTAGAGATATGGTTATAATGCCTGGTAGGGGTGCTTGCAAAGTTAAAATAATTACAAACCTTTGGGGTAATAAGATAGCTTACTTATATGTATTACAAATCTGTATTTATTTATGTGTTTGGAGTTCAGCTCTAAATATATTCAAGGTTTAGTTAAACCTTTCTAAAATAACAGACTGTACAATAATCAGGCTAGGGTATGCAATATTTATCTGGCCCAAGAAGTATAATCTGTCCTGTATTACAGGGACTGGGGCTGTCCCTGTTTAAATTGATTTTAATACGTCCCTTACAGGACACTTTAGGCTTCTCTTCTCCTCCTACCTATCACAGCGCTCCTTCGGTGTTGCCTACAACTCTGTCTCCTCCTCTCCACTTCCTCTTTCTGTAGGGGTCCCCCCAAGGCTTGGTTCTTGGACCCCTTCTCTTCTCTATTTACACCTCCTCCTTTGGTCACTTGATAAACTCCCATGGCTTCCAATACCATCTCTACACTTATGACACCCATATCTATTTCTCTACTCCGCACCTCACCCCTGCAGTCTCCTCTCACATTACTAACTTACTAACTGACATATCAGTATGGATGTCACACCACCTCCCTAAACTAAATCTCTCTAAAACCGAGCATGCAAATTCAACCATCAATCCCTCCCCCAACGCCAGGGTACTAGGTGTAATCCTAGACTCTCACCTGTCCTTTCAGCCCCAAATCCAATCATTGTCAAAACCTTGTAGATTTTGCCTCTGTAACATCTCTAAAACCACCAAGCTCCTCATCCACTCCCTAGTTATCTATCACCTTGACTATTGCAACTCCCTTCTCATAGGCCTACCTCTCCATAGGCTATCCCCTCTTCAGTCTATTGTGAATGCTGCTGCCAGACTCATCTACCTTACCAACCGCTCAGTGTCTGCTACTCCTCTCCACCAATCCTTTCACTGGCTTCCGATTGCCCAGCGAATTAAATTCAAAATACTAACTACAACATACAAAGCCAATCACAACTCTGCCCCAAGCTACTGCACCAATTTTACCTCCAAATATCACCCAAACCATCCTCACTGCCCCTCTCAAGAACTCCTGCTCTCAAGCTCCCATCTCCTCCTCCAATGCTCATCTCCAGGACTTTTCCAGAGCCTCTCCAATCCTCTGGAACACTCTACATCAAGCTGTCTGACTATCGTCTACTCTGGCTGCCTTTGGCGATCCCTGAAAACTCATGAAAGGCAAAACCAGAGAAAATTCTCGGTCAGGGGACACACTAGGACACTCAAAAATTTGAATGTTTAGGGCTGCAAGTGATACACAGGCTGCCGCGAAGAGGCCTTGCAGTGTATGCATGCATTGTGCTATCTAAACCCCTGTTATTAATGAATACTGTTGGACAGGTTATTTTGGTTGGTAAGCAGAGTGGTTGGTGAGTTGAGCTGGGAATTTTCTCTGGTTTTGTCTTTCATGTGTTTGCCCTTCCAGGTGCTCCTTGCTGTGAAGGCCAGTTATAGGTGGGGACATGGGCTATCTCTTTGTTACTGGTTAATTTGGTCAGGGGACACACTGGACCCCTTTGCTGCATTGGGTGTCCAATGTGCTCCTGTGCCTTTAATGAAGAGGCCTTGCAGCTTACGCAAGGCCTCTGGTTGGTGAGTTGAGCTGGGAATTTTCTCTGGTTTTGTATTTCATGCGTTACTGGTTACTTCCATCACCTCATATCCCACAGTTATAACCTGTTCTCACACTTGCCCCACTCTCTTAGATTTTTAAGCTTTCATGATCAGGGCCTTCTTAACCCTCTTGTATTCTGGTGTATTGTAACTGTACTGTCTCCCTTTTATATTGTAAAAAGCTGCATCAATTGTTTGCGCTATATAAATCCTGTATAATAATAACAACTTCACCAGTCCATAGGCCCAAAAATTCAATAATGATTTCAGCCACTGTGGGTGATCATTTGTACATTTTTGAGTGGATGCATTCAAGACTCACAGGAACTCATGTAGTGTTGCATAGTGTTGCATCATCAAAACAATGACCACTTGAAAGACTTGTTCTTTGCTAAATACTGAACTGGTTGCAGAGCATTGATGGGAGGCTCTATGGTGGGAATAAGAATGGTGCTGGCTTCCCCCTCCTCCAGTTTTGCTTTTCAGTTACCATGCTGGCTGGATGTGTGTTACAGTCAATGCCACTCCACCTGTTCCTGGCAAGCTGCTATGCAAGAACACTGCTAGAACCTGTAAAGGCAAAATCTCATATAATGGAACAGTGAAAGATTTTATATTGTTCTTTATACAATGCTTTCTATTGTAGTTTACCCCAAGAGTCAACAAACCAAAGCCTCTGCTATTCCAATGCCAATTTTTCAATACCCAGCACACTTATTTAGGGGCTTGTTTAATGTCTGCGGGTGTTGAAACAATTTATTTTAAACTGTAATAAAGCATGCACTATTTTTTAAACCAAACTGGACCACATCACACAGAGCAACCACATCTGTGTGTTTTGGGCACTCTAACATGCTTTATATGTACATTACAGTGCAATTAAAAATGTATTGTACGTCACAAATGCAGAGATTCACAAATGCAGTGCATTAATGTGTGGTGTGGTAAGGCATAAATAAGTGTTAGGATATGTGTTATGGTATGGTATATGTATTCTGTACCTTGCTGTCTGTACATTGTTCATCCCTGACCTTGATTCTGCTCATGATTTGGTGCCTTTCTGCTCTACTGTTACTGAATTTGGCTTGTGACCCGGCTTTCACCATTGGATTTCTTGTTTGGTTTACAAACTTTTATTGAGCAATAGTTGTAGCAGATAATAAGTATGGCATACAGTGAATTAATGCAAGAATGGTGAAAAAAAAACATATATATACATGTCAATCGTATTTTAGACATACAGCATATCTGGATGAAGATAACAAACCATCAAAAGGGCACCATTACAATATTCAGATGATACAAAAACAAAATGACATTCAAAGGGACGTAAATACGTTTATTTGGCAGGATAAGTGCCCCATATTCTCAAAACATGCTCTTTATAAATCTCAGTCTGCTGGCGATCTGGGTTACCTCATTTTTGGTAGATTTTCTAGCAGGTCTCTTCTCTTGAATTGCTCAATGGAACATTATTAACCCTAACTCTATTTCTAATTCCTAACCTTAATTCTATGGACTAGATTATGAGGCTGGCTCTACATGCCCATATTATCTCCTATCTCCTAGGTCCTCTTCAATTTCCAGCCATAGTTTAACCTCTTTCAACACCTTGGTCCCTCAACCACTAGGCCTTTGGTCGCCCCATAAAACAAAAATGGGTGACCCTGCTTTTGATCCGGCCTTTACCTCCGCAAATAATTTCTCTTGGTGGAATGCTAACTCCCTTATCACTCTTGCTGCTTTCCAAGTGGGTGGGAAGTTTACTTATTTTAACTACTTACATATGCAGATATAGATACCAAATCAATTTTATCATTATTTGCAAATCAGACATTTCTATACTACCCGCTATGGTCCCTCTCCTGCTTCACAAATTACATTTTTTGAAAAAAATTGCCATGACTCTCCTAGAGGTAGGGGTTTTATTTATGACCTTTACCACTCTGCTGTTGGTAATTTTTTTTCTAATCTGCTTCCTTATATGATTAAGTGGGAGACAGACTGTGCCACTCAATTTTCTCCTGAAGACTGGGACATTCTGCTGGATAATTTGCCCAAATGCACAAAATCTCTTGTGGTCAGGGAGAATGCTTTCAAATTAGTTACCAGATGGTATTATACCCCTTCTAAACTTCATGCTGTCTATGCTGGAGTCTCAGGGCTATGCTTCCGTCAATGTCTGCTTCAGGGATCCCTTAAGCATATATTCTGGGACCGTGAACAGCTCTCCCTTGTGTTGCACAAAATTTCCGATATAGCGACAGCAATTTCAGGTACTCTACTGAACCTAATGATGCTTATGTCTCTCCTCGGTGCCTTCATTCCGGGGATATTGCGTAAAGAGGAAAGGCTGATCCTCACTATTTATGTAGTAACATTGTGCCCTGCACTGGAAATCTTTGGTGGTCCACCTGTCTTCGGTTCTAGACAGAACTGATGATCTAATGTTAATAGAAAGGATTCTCTATACTTTACAAGATAGAATGCACCTGTTCTCTCTTAAATGGGATGCCTGGACTACCCACCGTCAGATGTTTTAAACTAAAATATTATTTTCTCCTCTCTGTACATGCCCACTATATTACGGTCTGTTAGACAAGTGCCTTTTGGTGGTTCTCTTGTAACCTTTTTGTCTGAATCATTGCTATTACATTCTTGATGTCCTAGGCACTCTCATTGTGCTTCTAGTTAGTTTTTTCTTTTTTGACAAATTTGTATTAGTATTTTTTATGTATTTTCTCTTTTGTACATTGTTATGATACTTTGTACTGAATGTATCTTTTCTTCAATAGTTTGTAAACAAAAAAGACAAAAAAACCCCACTAAAATGACAGTTGTAACTTATGTATAAGTAGACATGAAAAATCTAATAAAAAAAGAGGATAATGCTGTCATAGTACAGATGAAGTACAGCATAAACAGTCCTGATTAATCTATAGTAGATAAGTGATATAGAAACCACGGGTCCCACTTGGCATCAAAGTGAGATTTAGAATCTTGAATGGTATAAAGTATTTTTCCATCAACATAGTTGCATTAATTCTAGAGATAATTTGCGAGAAAGGGATATCACAGGATTTTCAATGGTATGTGATAACCCAATGCACAGCAATACAGAGTGTATGTATTAGTTACCCTGATTGGGCAAAGCTTTATTAAAAAATAAAAAACAGTGTCCCCCGATATAAATCCATCATCAATCATGCCACCCACCACACCCAAAAAACAAAAAAAAAAAACGTTCTCATTGTCCATGAAGGATGGCTGCCTACTGCAGGCTCCGCCGTATGACAGTTCTTATATGGGCAAGGGGCGGGGCCACCTGGCTACATTACCTGGTGGCACCACTCCTTGTGATGTCACTGACCCAGCATACACTGGCCTGTGACGTCTCGCTCGCCCCCCCCTCTTTCCTGACCTGTCAGGCTGCATGCTCAAATAAGGGCCTGGTATGGATTTTGGGGGGACCCCATGCCATTTTTTCTTTATTTTATTTCAGTAGCCTGGTGTCAGCATTAGGGATGGGTGAACAGTTCGGGCCGAACTTTCGCTGTTCAGGTGTTCAGGGAATAGACGAACAAACGGGACATTCGACCGTTTGTTTGCCCCCCTGAACTGACCGCAATGCATTGTGGTGCTGAACAATGCATTGCAAGCCCTGATTGGCTGAAGCAGTGAAAGCTTCAGCCAATCAGGGCACAGAACATTGTCATGATTGGACACGGTCATCATGACGTTATCCAATCATGGCTCATTCCCGCCCGCCAGTATAAAAGTATTCTTTCAATGGCAGCCATTTTCAATGTGATTTTGGCGTGGAGAGAGATCGAACAGGGCTCTGTTCAGTGCTATTAGTTAGTGTGCTATACTGTGCTATTGTGCTTCAATTGGCAGTGTAGAATATTAGTTAATGTCAGTCTACGAATAGTGTAAGTGTAGTGAGGAGGACCATCATTCAGCTTTGCATAGTGTGCAGCTAGAGTATGGATAACTCTGATAGTTTCACTGTAGTGTAGTGAGACTGTGTCATTCATACATACATTAGTGTATAGCTAGAGTAGGGACCGTTCAGATAGCGTCAGTGTAGTGACAGCTGAACACCGTATATTTGATTGTGTTACTGCCAGTTTAACGCCATTTACCTCTGTGTGCGTTGCTGCCAGTTTAACGCCATATAGTTCTGTGCGTGTTATTGCCAGTTTAATGCCAGATAGTTTTGTGTGTATTACTGCCAGTTTAACGATATATAGTTTTGTGCGTTACTGCAAGTTTAACGCCATTTACTTCTGCGTGCGTTACTCCAAGTTTAACACTATATATTTCTGTGTGCGCTACTGCAAGTTTAACGCCACATAGTTCTGTGCGTTACTGCAAGCTTAACACCATATAGTTCTGTGCGTTACTGTATGTTCGACGCATTATATTGCAATATATTATAGTGTATCCGTGGAGTGTGTCTGTGTAGTGTGAGTACTCAAATTAAAGTGCACCAAAAACCACTTTACATTGATTAAAGTGCATCTACGTACAGGTTTCCACTTCTTCTTTACATTGATAATAAGTACCGACCCCTCCCTCCCAATAATGTCTGGGAGGACAACAAGGAGAGGCAGATGTTCCCTTGGCACTCTAAGGGGGCCAGCAACAAATGTGTCCACAGGCAAAGGTGGACGTGGTGGTCGGTCCTCAGGCAGGGCATCATGTCCTCTGTTTAATGAGTTTGCCCGTGCTATCCAGCCACAGCATGAAGAGAAGAGGGTGGACTGGCTTACTAAACCTTCCTCATCCTCCTCATCCTCTGTCATGCAAGCAGAGACAAGTGTGCAATCCCCTGTAGTTGCCAGAGTGGATAAACCTGTCTCCTTGCCCACATCTATTCCTGCCATAGCCCCAACATCAGCCATGGAGGAGTCAGCTGAGTTTTTTAATTCAATCTGATTTTATTGAGAAAAAAGGAAAAACAAAACAAAGAAAACACTTGATGCAAAATCTTATCCATGTATCTTGTAGACAGTGGATCAATATTGAGTACTAAAGAGTCATAATACACCGATGTCAAATACCAGAGGGTTAAAGTAAATATATCATCGTGTTTATGGGCCGTATAGGTCCTAACTAGAGTTGAGCGAACCTCTGGAAGTTCGGGTTCTGCTGGTCCGTCCGAACTTCGGGACAAAGTCCGGGTCCGGGTCCGGACGGAACCCGAACGATCGCACGGACAACGAACCCCATTGAAATCAATGGGGACCCGAACTTTTAGGCACAAAAATGGCTGTAACAAAGTCCTGGAAAGCCCTAGAGGGCTGCAAAAGGAAGTAAAATGGGGGTAAGGGTAGGGCAAGTGCCCTACAAAAAAATGGGTACAGGGAAATAACGTTAAATATTTAAAAGAAAATCAAAACATAAAAAAAGCAAAAATGGAGGTGAATGTGGATCATCTTCAAACTGTGTCTGAAAAGTATTAATTAACGGTAGAAGCCATATACC
>BLSH010232719.1:29825-40735 GCA_018402905.1 Glandirana rugosa
ATAGAGACACCCGGGGTAATGGAGGTTTGACCGTGATAAACGTCTACTGAACGAGGATAAACACTGGTTTGGTCGGGTTAGAGATGGTGTGTAAGAAGTCCTTAAGGTTGCTAAACCTTTTGACTCATTGAAATTTCAATTAGTACCGTTTAGGCTTTATGACTTACATAGGAACTGTTTCTTCTGGGAGGTTGTGGACCGCTCACGTAAGGGTAAATCCTGACCGAGACATAGGTAAGCCATGGATCCACAGGTTTATGGACGTCTGCGCTGAGTCAATAAGAGGTTTTTAAAGGAAGGGGATTTCCAAATCGTTGGAATTCCTGAAGAATGTGTGGTAGAGATTGGGCTGGTTTGGTCACAAATAGGAGCAAGTCATCTGCAAATAGTGCCAGTTTGGAGGTAATGGGGCCCACAGAGATACTGGGAAAATGTGTATTGTTCCTTATAGCGATGGCTAGGTGCTCCATGACCAATACATATAAAAGGGGAGACAATGGACAGCCCTGCCGTGTTCCGTTGTGAATTGGGAACTTGGGGGAGAGCGAGCCGTTCACACGTATCCTGGCAGGTGGACAGGAATAGAGGGACATAATCTGGGACATCATCTTCGGCCCAAGACCAATTTGCATCAAAGACTTTCGAAGGAATTGCCAATCAACTCGGTCAAAAGCCTTCTCTGCGTCAACCGTCAGTAGGCAAAGGGGGATTCTTTGGGTGTGCGCATAATTCGTAAGAAGAAGGGTTTTCAAAGTATTGTCCCTTGCTTCGCGGCCGCTGACAAAGCCCACTTGGTCTAGATGGATCAGGCTAGGGAGCAAGGGCTGTAGTCTAAGGGCAAGGGTCTTGGCGAAGATTTTGAGATCTACTCCAATCAGTGAGATGGGCCTATAGCTTGCGCATAAAGATGGATCCTTCTTGGGTTTTAGGATAACAGCTATGTGGGCTTCCAGAGTCTGTGGAGGGAACGTTTGGTCGTCAGACAGGAGATTAAAGACTTTAGTTAAGAAGGGGACTAGTAGGGATTTAAATGTCTTGTAGAATTTGGGGGTAAAGCCGCCCGGGCCAGGGCTTTTACCAGAGGGCGTAACGGTTATTGCCTTCGCTACCTCGTCCTCTGTGATGGCTAATTCCAGGTCTCCAATGTCATTGTCTGCTAAGTGGGGGAGTGCTGTGTCTTCCATGTAGGTTGTAATGTCCGTCTCGAGCGTGGGCGAGGAAGAGTGGGGCTCCGCAGGAGTTAGATTGTACAGAGATCGATAAAAGTCTCCAAATGTTTGCAAAATTTTTAAGGGTTCACTAACCAGCTCTACATCCGAAGTCTGGACATGCGGAATAAAAGTGGATGGCGTAATGGGATGTAGAGAGCGGGCCAGCGGTCTACCGCATTTATCTCGAAATTTGTATTGGTGTAATGTTAGTTTGTCAGCATATGTTCGGGCCGAGGCCTCGTATAGATCGCGGAGTTGGGAGCGGGCTGTCGTGACCTCTAAGAGAGCTTGTTGCGTCGGTGCACGTTTATGACGAGTTTCGAGTGTACATAGCTTATCCACAGCAGTTGCTATGTTAGCCATGCGTACCTTCTTCAGTCGAGTCCCGATCTGTATAAAGACTCCCCGCAGGACCGCCTTAAGTGCCTCCCATTGAGTGGGAAGGGGAGTGGGATCAGAAGCATGGTCTGCAAGGAAATTGGATATGGTCTCCGTTATTTGTTGTATACATTCAGGGATCTCAAGGAGAGAGTCGTTTAAGCGCCACGTCCATTCTCTCACTGGGGTGGAGGGAACTGTCAAGGTCAGGTAAACAGGGGAATGGTCAGACCAGACCATCGCTTCTATATAGCAATCAGGTGTCCAGTCTAGGCAGCTGTGGTCGATAAGAAAATAATCATTACGACTATACATGTGGTGTACTTGCGAGAAGTGAGTGTAGTTCCTATGCTTGGGGTGGAGAACCCTCCAAACGTCCACGAGGCAGGAGTCATGAATAGATCGTTTGAGGGTCCGCAGTTTAACAAAGGGAATAGAGGTACGGGAGGTCGAGGAGTCTAGTAAAGGATCTAGGGGGACATTAAAGTCACCTCCCAAGATCAATTTACCTTCTGTGAAGGTTGACAGTATTTTCAGGTATTGTAGTGCGGCTGATACTTGGTCAACATTTGGTAGGTAGAAGTTGGCAATCGTGAATAACGATCCCCAGAGTGAGATCTTCACAAATACATATCTCCCATGAGGATCAGAGAGCTGGTCTATTAATTTGAGTGGGAGCGTCTTATGGAAGGCAATAGTAGCCCCTTTAGCTTTCTGAGTAGGATTCGTACTATGGAACCACCTATTAAAGTAGCGACCAACGCAGGTTGGGACAGAGTCTGAGCGGAAATGCGTTTCCTGTAGTAGCAGCACATTAACCTGTTGCTTGTGCATGTGGTAGAGGATTTGTCCTCTTTTAGAAGCGTTATTGAAGCCATTGACATTATATGAACAGAGTTTCAGTTTAGGGCAGAATGACACCGTGTGGGCCATGGTGGAATGCAGAAAACAAGAAAGTAAGAAAGAGGAAAGAAGCGCTAATAGAGACAGGGGTAGCAAGGTAGAGTGGAGAGAAATACGGAGATCAATAAGTGTAGGGATAGATGCAAGATAGAGGGGGGTGTGTGTCTGTGTAAACTACTACACACACAGATGCGCAAGGGGAGGCAAAGCCTAGGTGAGTAGAGTCAGGTAGGGGGCTCCTTTAAATGAGCCTAGGGTTACTAAGGTGTCAGCAGTAGCTGGACACTCCGTGTAGAAACACGCTTAAGGCACAATACGTGCCTAACCTAGTTGTGGGTGGGTGGACGTAAGGAAGAGAGCCGAGCCGTGGGCCCGGCACCAGAACAAGCACAAATGGTATGAAAGAACACTTTAAGAGAAGAAAAAATAAAACATATCAAAAAACAACTCAGCAGAATATGTATTGCCTAGTTTATAAGTGACATAAATTCAAGTCTGGAGGGGGGAGAGCGGTCCCGGCGGCCACAGGCACGCCCAAAACCACCCCCCCCAGAAGAGAAGCCTCCAAGGTATCTCTAGGAGGTCAACAGGGGTGCGACATCCCCCCGTGTTAAACCATAAATATCATGAACTTTGTAAACATCTTAACAAAGGAATAAGACAACTGAGAGGGAGAAGGTACCTGTGCGTATAAAAGGGGGGGGAGGGGGCAAAAAGAATCCCCTTGAAGCAGTATAAGAGCACATATCCTCAAAGTACACTCCTTATAACTGGAGGCCATGCATGCAAAGTACCCAAGAAAATCAGTACATAAGAGGTCCCAACGGCCCCCCAGCACATAGGGGGGGCAGTAGGAGCTTGTTGTTACCCGGTCCCTCCTCCATCCCCGCCGGACACATCCCCGTTAGCCAGAGGGACATCTATGAGGGACATATAGGTCCCTTTACTTATTTACCTCTACATGGTGTAGATCTCACCCCAATGGCGGTGCCGCGGCCCACAGGAACAAGTAGGGACCGGGGGACATAGTTAAGGCTAATAGTTTGCAGAGATAGAGCACATCATGACGTCACCAATAAAATCCGATATTCGCCCAAACTCCAGCCAAAGAGACAACTCCAGCGAAGAGCAGGGCGAAGATCAAGTGGATAATCATATTGCGTATCTCAAAAGGGTGAAGATTTACATTTCCAGTCTATGTAAAAGGCTGTGGCGGCAACCCCGAGGGGAGTCCCGGCGAATATCTGCATAGTATATCAGAAGATGATTGTCACCCCATGGGTCGGGGCAAAGTTCCGTTAACAGGTACTTCGGAAATGTCCAGGGTCAGCCGATTAATCCTCTGGAGAAGTTGGTCGGCGTATTCTGGGGCCTAGGGAGGCGGATCTGGATCTCGGACGCCTGTGACGTTGTGGTAGGGGGCCGCGGCCTTGAGGCCCTAGGCGCTCCTCCGGGGGGTCCATCCAATTTGGCACTGTGACCGGTTCCTGTTCTAAGAAAAGGAAGAAGGCTGGAAGCTGGCCAGGGTCAGATAGAGTGAATTTACTGCTAGCTTTGGTCACCTTGATACTGAAAGGGTGTCCCCAAGTATAGGTCGCTCCAGACTGGCGTATCAGTTCCAGAAGGGGCGGACTGCCAGACGCATATAGAGAGTGTTGCAGGACAGTTTAGGGTACAGATGAACCTGAGAGCCATCAAAGTCCACGGAGCCTAGGTGCCATGCTTTGCGCATTATTTCTTCCTTGAGGGTGAAATTATGTACTCCGCAGAGCACGTCCCGGGGGGCGGTCACTGTTGTCTCTCCTGGGTCCCCCCACTCGATGCACCCTATCCAGTTCTATGGGGGAGGAGGTCTCCCTGCTCAACACTAGAATGAGAATGGTAGTGACAGTCACTCTTAAGTCCGCAGCAGCTGTGGCCTCAGGGATGCCCTGTAGTCTGATGTTATTCCTGCGGCTCCTATTTTCACCATCATCTATGCGTAGTTGGTGCTGCCACAGCCGTTGTAAGTGGTCTCTGGAGGCCGTTTCCAGAGAATTGATGCGTGCTTCATGAGCGGATTGAGTATTTGCCAAGTCAGAAACTGTAGTCTCCGTTGCAACTATTCGCTGTTGAAGAGCTTGCATGTCCCTGTGGAGGGAGGTCTCCATTTTTGCCGCCCAGGATTCAAATTCAGCCCGGAAGGCTGATAAAAGGGCAGAAGCCTCAGATCTAGGGGTATCTCCTGGGATACGGAGAGCTGTGGCGGGATGCTCCAGGGCTGAAGGAGGGGCCGTAGAAGGCATCGAGTTGAGTGCTGGGTCTTGAGGGTTTAAGGCCAAGGCTGTGCTAGTTTCAGAGTCTCCCTCACTGTCCAATGCCGCTGGAGGGGGGGGCCTATGCTTCCCCATGGTATGGGCTGTCACCTTCTTATCTTTGGACGTCCGGGAATCCAGTTGGGGCGTGCGGAGTAGGTAGCGCTGCATTGTGCCTTGTTGAGGATCAGCAGAGTCAGGGAGGTGAGAGCTGTGCGCCATCATAGCAAGAGCAGAGAAAGTAAGTGTTCTGTTATCTGAAATCAGCCTGTCTGGGCCGAGCTGACACGGGGCTCAGCGGGCGTGCCTTACCATGTCTCCATGGTCGGTCTTGTCCCCCTCAGGGGTCTTGCCTGTAATATAGATATCCAGTGATCACCCCGGGGGGGGGGTAGAAAGAAAAGCAAACCAGTCCTGAAACAATGTTGAGAGCTATATCTGGTGCACCAAGATGGCCGCCAACACTAGGCCCCAGTGTGTACTGTACAAAGTAGGAGGCTGGGTTCAGATCAGGGATCCCATCTGTGCAACCCCAGGGGGGGGCAGATAGTGAGGTACTTCGGGCTTCAGAAAGTGAGGGTCCTGAGCAGGTACACTGAGGCGTGGGGTATGGTTGGGTGGAGCAAGATGGCGGCCGGGACCGGATTTTTGTGATCCAGGCTCCAGGAGCTCCTCTTCCACACGTCCTTCTCCTCTGACGGCCAGCGCCCTGCAGCTAGGGCTAGATTTAGCAGTGCTGGTGCGGCTGAGGTTTGCTAATGCTGCAGATGGTAATAGAGCAAACCTGGGTGTACCAAGATGGCCACCGGCCGTTTTTAACACAGGCCCTAATGTCTTTAAAAGTCCCTATAGCTGAGGGGATAGTCCGCTTATTAAGCCCTCACTGACCCAGTCCAAGTGATTTTAAAGGCCCCAGAGGGCAGATGGGACCCTGTGGAGGCAGAAGGCGGCGCTGCCCACACCGCCGTGGGTAGGCCGCAAAGCTGGGGCCTCGATTTATGGACACTGCGGACCGGAGCTTCCGATCCGCGGGAGATACGCCTCTACTTGTAGCTGCAGGGATGGGGAGGCTAATGTGATGTGTGTTGCCTCTTACCCAGGTCCCCAGCTGACGGATGCCTCCAGATTGTGGTGCTGTGCCGGGAGCTCCTCCAAAGCACGTCTCCTCTCTTCAGCGTCCAGGCCACTCCCCCCGTCAGCTGAGTTTTTTGACCACAGCAGCAGCCACTTGCTCCTTGATGATGCCCAGCCATTACTGGATTCAGATGTTGGTCCTGAGGTTCAGGATGACAGGAACATTAGGCAATTTTTTACAGCAAGGCCAATTCTTGCTTTTATCTAGAGTACCTCTATAGGGTTACAGTGGGAAGGTGCCACTGACACCCAAAGACCAATTTTTCTGCACCTGTTTGACAGGTGCATATCATTTAAATTTTTTTATAGCAAAGCCAATTCTGGCCTTCATAAAGAGCACCTCTATCAGGTTTTGGTGTGAAGGCACCACCGATACCCAAAGCCCAATTTTTCTGCACCCGTTACTTCTATCCAAAGTCAAAGGGACACCAGAATTTATGCAAAAAGTCTATAATCTTGTTCCCAGTGCACTATATTGTAGCTTCATCATACACACTGGCTCCCCAGCTGTTGCTGAGCAAAATACAGGCAGTCTCCGGGTTACAAACAAGATAGGAACTGTAGGTTTGTTCTTAAGTTAATTTGTTTGTAAGTCGGAACAGGTACATTTTTTACGCGTAGCTTCAGCCAAAAAAAACAATTTTTAAGCTTTTTGGATAGCATAGGGAAGGGTTAACACCCCTGCAATGTTTGTTTTGCTGTCTATGTTTCTGTTCAGAAGATTTCACCTCATTTTCTGTCCTAATGATAATTGGATTTTGAAAATTTTGGGTTGTTGTGGAAACAAACCTTGGTGATAAAGCATCAGTGGAGACACCTTTTTCCCATAATAACTCTTACAGCTGTGAATTTCCCTTCCTAGGGGTAGATTTCCTTTCACTTCCTGTTGTTTCCCTCCGTTTGTAAGTAGGAGTCATTTGTAAGTCGGATGTTTGTAACTAGGGGACCACCTGTAAAGGCAGCTTGCTGGGAAAATGTAATTTTTTTGGCTTTATAAATGCAATTATAGCTGCAGCAGATTCTAGACATGGTACAGATCTGCCAATTTACAGGTAGACTAAGGGGACCCCCCAGGCACTATATTGGAAGGAATTTTTCATTTTTATGCTTTTACTTTAAATATAAAAAAATCATTGCTCATTTAAAAATGATGTTTTTTACAAACATCTTTTCATTGATACATGTCCCCCAGGGCAGGACCCAGACCCCTATAACCATTGTATGCCCAATTACTTGCATATAAGCCTTCACAATGGGTACTTTTGATTTTTGACATTCGGGTCCCATTGACTTTAATGGGGTTCGTTATTCAGGTCCAAACTTTCGCGTTGTTCGAAAGTTCTGGTGCGAACCAAACAGGGGTCCGTTCGGCCCATCGCCCATCAGCAATTGCTACCGCGAGTCATTTTAAATGTGATTTGACTCATTTTTTTCCTTTAGAAATGTAATTTTTGCTGTAGCGTGTTCTATGCATCACTTTACAGGCAGACTAAGAGGACGACCTCCAGGCACTATATTTAAAGGATTTTTTCAATTTTATTGTTGCACTTTAAGCTTCATTAAAATCACTGCTCTTGGCCGGCCGCTGGGAAAACACTGCCAAGGCCTGGGCCTATACATGTGTCGGCCAGAGACATGGCGTCACAGACTGCGCCTATAGCAGGAGCTGCAACACCCGCTACCATAGAGGACCGCCTGGACGTCTTAATGCAGGCAGTCACAGACTGCCAAGAGACACTTACAACTAAAATCGATCACGTCCAGATGGACATTGGACTCATCTGATGGAACCTTGACCGGTTCCACGAGGGGGTCACGGAGGTGGAGAGGCACCTGTCATCAGTGGGAGACAAACATCAGGAAAACCGATCAGACATTCAAACCTTGAAAGGGAAAGTGAGGCAGTTGGAGGTAAGGGCTGAGGATGCTGAAAATCAGAACCGCAGAAATAACTTCCAGGTCATAAGCCTCCCTGAAGGAGCGGAGGGCATGGACCCAGTAGCCTTCGTGGAGTGGCTACTCCCATCGTATCCCATCCGCCCGCAATCCTCTGGGAGCACAGGCCCGCACATTCATATTTAAACTCCTGCACTACAGGGACCGGGATATGGTGCTGTGGGAAGCCAGAGTACAGAGTGACCTGAAATTTGAAAACACCCGCATACTTATATTCCCAGACTATACAGTGGAGACCCAACGGCTAAGGAAATCCTTTGACCATGTCCGTGCTAAATTGCGGGAAAAAAGTTATAAATGCATCATGTTGTTTCCAGCGAGTGGAGGATGGCACCCGTGTTCTGTTTTTCAACACCCCGAGCGAGGTGGTTTCATGGATTGAAATAGCCCAGGCCTGATCCTACTTCAGAGCGGACAAACTGAAGAAGCTCTTCTAGTTATTTTTGCGGGGGGAATCCTTTGGACCCTTTCTGATTGAGGTGCGGTGATACTCATTGAACTGGCCGAATGGTTGGCAGGTAAGCCATAAACTGGTGCACACAACTCGGTATGCTTGCCCCGTGCCTGGGCCGGTGGGCGGCTAGTACTTTGGGTTGCGGGGGGTGGGTTTGATAGACCTACATTCCAGGACAATATGCATACTCCTTGAATTCCTAAGTGACACAACTTTAGCAGCTGAATTGCCTTTGGAATGTTATGCATTCACTCGCATTTGGACTGGGGCCTTCCCCCCTCTCCTCCCCTAGTCTGGCTGCACCCTTTCGGATGGGACTAGAACTATTGATACCTGCAGCAGGGTAAGATCCTCTCCTCTTTACTCGATCTGAAATGATGTACTGACGGTTGTTACCAAGACTCCCCTGCTATGTGTGGCAGCCATTCCGCTCCTACGGTTACCTGGGTGAGGAAGAGCACACGAACACCATGCTTCTATTTTTTCCCCCTTTTTTCCTATCCCTCATTCCCACTCTCTCTCTTTATTTTGGGGGGTTTTGCCTGCAACAAAGTTCAAGATTTGTGCCCCCGGACAATCGGGTGATATACACCATCTCTATCCTTCTGGGACAGCACACCCCACTGACTGACTGTTGCTGGGCTAGTTGTGGACATTCTCTTGTCTTTGACCCCCTAATGGCAGACGATGTTTCTGCAAAGTTTTTGGGAAGAGAGCCCCTCTCAGGTTTTTTCTTGTTTGTGGGGGGGTTGTGGCGGGTTGTTTTTGTTTTTGTGTTTCTTATTGTCTATGCATGCTGTGCACAGGAAAATGGTGGCGAATTGTGTAATTGCTCGGGGTTTGTGTTATGTGCCCCCTGGGTCCCAGGCCAGGATCCTAACTTCCCCATTGCAGGCGAGACAGCCCCCTTTAACCCATTCACCCAGTTCTACCAATGACGTCCCTTGATATACTCTCCTGGAACACCAGGGCCCTGAATTCTCCAGTTAAGCGCTCCCTGCTGTTCCAGTTCATCAAGACCCACAATCCACACATTTGTGTACTTCAGGAGACTCATTTGGTTGGTAGCAGGACCCTAAGTATTAAGAAAGCATGGGTGGGGTTCCACTATCATGCCACCTACTCTAGTTTTGCTAGGGGGGTGAGCATCTTGGTGCGTAGAACATTGCCGTTCAAGTTGTTGGATCTGGTTCTGGACCCAGAGGGCAGATACATCCTTATTCACGCACATGTGTATTCAAAGTCGTGGGTTATTGTGGGGCTATATGTTCCTCCTCCAGCCTCCCTCAGTCTCCTTAACAATATTATTAAAAAAGTGGCAGCCTATCCTTCAGACAAGGTCATCCTTTTGGGTGACTTCAATCTCACTCCTAATGCAGAAATGGATAGGATGCGAACTGACGCGGCCCCGCGCACTGGTTTGGCAGACTGGGCAGAGGCTTATGGCCTGGTGGATGTCTGGAGGTGGAAAAACCCTAAGGAGAGAGCATATACTTGTCACTCTACTTCTTACAAATCCTTCTCTCATATAGATCTGATACATATCAGCAGATCGCTTCTGCCCAGGGTAAAGGACATTCGGATCCTGGCCAGAGGTATTTCTGACCATGCTCCAATGTTCCTCAGTTTAGAGGTCTCCAGTGACCCAACGGACAGGCTTTGGAGACTTTCCAGATTCTGGATTTCTGACAAGGTGGTGGGTGGCAGATTTATGGAGGCCTCTGAGGATTATTGGAAGATCAACCATGGCTCGGCTTTGGTAATGATTGTCTGGGACTCCTACAAGGCATTTGCCAGGGGGCAGTACCAGCGCATCATCAGGGAAGTTCGGGGGGAAAGGAGGGCAGAGCTGATAGAAACAGAAACGGAGGTGGCTAGACAGGAGGGGCTGTATGTTAGGACCGGGGACCCGCAGCACTATGCTCAGTTCACATATCTCATCCCTGACGGAGAAAAAACTTCTACACCAAACACAGAGGATTTTTGAGCAAGGCGAGAGCACTGGGAAGATGCTTGCTTGGCACTCTAGGGAACATCAGAGGGAGGAGCTATCCTATATATTCTAGATTCCCTTGGGAATAGACAAACTACCTCGGCTTCCATAAATGCATGTTTTGTTGAATACTTTCAAGGACTATATAGGTCTAGAACTGCCTATGACCCAGATGAACTGTCTGACTACCTAGAGCAGATTGATCTTCCTAAGTTGATGGATACCTACCGCCATAAACCGGACTCCCCCATAACCGAGGAAGAGATTCAGAAAGCCCTGGCCATGTTACAACCTGGGAAAACACTGGGTCCTGATGGTATACCGGTGAAATTTTATAAGGAGCACGTCGAGGCCATAGCACCTAAGCAGGGGAACTCCCTAGCTCGATGGTGGAGGCGGTGATCATGGTCATCTCCAAACGCTTCTCAATGTCAATGCCAAACTGTTGGCAAAGATATTGGCAAATAGACTCAACACGGTCATCACCGAATTGACGCACCCGGACCAAACAGGGTTCATGCCAGGGAGAGGAACAGATATTAACATCCGCAGATTGCACACCCATCTGGCGGTTGCCTCGGCGGGGG
>BLSH010232738.1:0-11888 GCA_018402905.1 Glandirana rugosa
CCGAACCCGAACGATTTTTGAAATGTCCGGGTCCGGGTCCGTGCCACGGACACCCGAAAGTTCGGTACGGACCCGAACGTTACAGTCCGGGTTCGCTCAACACTAATCACTCCATGTACCATCTGCCAAAAAGTTTGAATGTTTGGACAGGACCACCAGATGTGGAAGAAGGATCCATCTTCCTCATCACATCTCCAGCATTTGTTAGGGGTCGTTGGTGAGAATTTGTGTATTGATTCAGGTGTTCTGTGCCATCTAGATAGGATTTTAAAGCAACATTCTTGCGTGGCGACATTAAGTGAACCCTTGTGGGTGAATAGGCAGATTTTTTCCCATTCCTCCTCTGAGATTTGAGTATTGAGATCTTGTTCCCATGCTCTACATGTGTAGTCTGGGAATGCAGAGTTATCTACAAATAGGGAGCAGTATAAAGCAGAAATTAAATGTCTCTGGGGGGTATTTTGAGAGCATAGAGTTTCCAAGCAGGTGGGGTTTTTTGTCCAGAGTGTGATATATTCAGATCTGTTTAAAAAACTCCGTATTTGTATGTACTGCCATTCGGATATTGAATTTGGAGCAAGTTTGCTATTCAGATTATCCGGGGATATGAAGGTTTTGTTTTGGAAGAATTGGTGAGCGAGAACTTCTTTACTGGGCCATATTTTTGCAAGGAAGTTGGCATTCATGCCAGGTGTAAAATCTGGGTTGTATCTCAGGGGGGTAAGTGGGCTAAGCCAAGGGGATGGGTTTGATTTTCTGTTTGAGTTATGGAAGTTTGCTAAGGTAGGCCCTATTAATGGGTGTGTTTTGTTTTCAAAAGAGATGTGTTTGGGATGTAGCCATGGAGCCGTATTTAAGTTGTGATCGGTCATGTTGCGTTCTAGAGTGATCCAGTCCTTGATCGAGGTATGAATATTCCAATCCACAATGCGCGTCAGTAGGGAGGCCTGGTAGTAGCGACGTAGGTCTGGGAGGGCGATCCCTCCTTTGTGTTTAGGTAGTATAAGTCTGTCATATTTAATTCTGGGTGATTTACCCCTCCAAATGAAAGAGGAGAAGATCTGTCTCATTTCCCTGAAGAATGTTTGCGGTATGTGGATTGGGATCGTTTGAAATAGATATAGGAATCTGGGTAATGTCGTCATTTTTAGAAGAGAGGCTCTTCCGAACCATGAGATGTTTAGTGCGTTCCAGCGCTTGAGGTCCTCTTTGGTCTCTCCGAATATGGGGAGAAAATTACTTTGAAAGAGGTCAGAGAGGTTCTGTGGTATCTTAATACCTAGGTACGTTATGGAATCTTCTGCCCATTTAAAGGGGAAGTTGGATTTGGATTGTTGGACTTTTTCTTTAGGTAGTGTTATGTTTAGGGCCCACGATTTGGAGTGGTTAATTTTGAAGTTGGAGATTCGGTGAAAGAGCTCCAGGTCCTTTAGCAAATTAGGGAGTGTTGTAATTGGTTCAGATAAGAACAATAAGAGATCATCTGCAAAAGCAGCAATTTTATAAGTGTGTTTGGAAATCTCGATGCCTTGAATGTCAGGGTTTGCTCTGATTTTGTTCAGAAGAGGCTCTAGGGTGAGCACAAATAGCAGTGGCGAAAGAGGGCATCCCTGCCTGGTGCCGTTGTGTAGTCGGAAGGCGTTCGACAGGTGGCCATTGACTCTGACTTTTGCTGTGGGAGAGGAGTATATGGCTCCTATGTATGATAGCATTATGGTGGGTAATCCAATGCTAAGGAGTACTTCGTGAATGTAGTCCCAGGCCACTCTGTCGAATGCCTTCTCAGCATCTAAGGATAAAAAGAAGCCTTGTTTCGACTTTTGTTCCCTTTTCAACCAATGGTGTATGTTTAGTGCTTTTATTGTGTTATCTCTCCCTTCTCTTCCTGGGATAAAACCTACTTGATCTAGGGAGATCAGATTAGGAATGAGTGGGAGGAGCCGGTTGGCGAGGATTTTTGCAAAGATTTTTACATCGACATTGATGAGTGATATGGGGCGATAATTGGTTACCAGGGAGGGATCTTTTGCTTCCTTCGGAATTACCGCAATGTGTGCCTCAAGCATCTGGGGCGGGATGTGTGTGGTCGTTTCCAATGATCGAAACGCAGAAATAAAAAAGGGGGTCAGAATGTCTTTAAATGTTTTATAATATTGTAGTGAAAACCCGTCTGGACCTGGAGCTTTACCCACCTTCATCTCTTTGATAGCTTTGTTGAATTCCGGTTCTGTGATGGGCCTATTCAAGTTGTTAGCTGTTTCAGAAGATATATGGGGCATGCCATAGGATGTTAAAAATGATTGTATGTCACGTGTCTTTTGTCTTGGGTTTAGGGAGTATTTGGGGTTTGTGGGTATATTGTATAGTGATTTATAATATTCTTCAAATTGGAGGGCTATTTTCTCGTTGGATGTGTGGTTGGTACCTTGGTTGTCTCTAATTTGGTGGATTGAGTCATTACTTTTTTTGTTTTGGACCGCTTTGGCTAACAATCTGCCGCTTTTATTGCCTTGTTCATAAAAGATTTTATGTCTGAGGATGTATTGTCTCTTGGTTCTTAGGTTTAACTCCTCCATGAGAAGTTTTCTAGTGTCAGTGAGTTCCAGAAGGGTGGACAGGGCCAGGCTCCTTTTGTGTTTAACTTCAAGATCTCTGATTTTGGATAGAAGGGTGGAAATTTTTGTTTGATGTCTTTTCTTAATTTTAGCTGCTATTTTGAGAAGTTTGCCGTGTACTACGCATTTATGTGCTTCCCATAGGTATAGTTGGGAAATGTCTTGGGTGTTATTTTCTGAGAAGTCATTTTTTAAGCAATCTATTACTTCTTCCTTGTCAATTGGATCATTGAGTAGGGATGGATTTAGTCTCCATATTTTTGTTCTGGAGGATTTCTCTGGGAATGTTAGTTTGACCGTAACCGGGTGGTGATCAGAGAAGGTCATTGGTTCTATGGTGGATTTGTGGAGGAGGGGTAGATCTTGTTGGGATAGGAAGATGTAGTCAATTCTGGAATATTTTTGGTGGATTGGGGAGAAATATGTGAAGTCTTTTGTCTGCGGGTTGGCTACTCTCCAAGTGTCGTGTAGTTGTAGATTATGGAGTTGTAGCTTGATTTGTTTTAGAGCTCTGAATGGGAGAGCGGATGTGCCAGTGGAGGTGTCGAGTAAAGGATTGAGAGGGACATTGAAGTCTCCCCCTAAAATTAGGATGCCCGTTTTGAAGGTGGTTAGTGATCCGATAGTGTTGCGAAAGAATGTAGTTTGTTTGTTGTTTGGGGCATAGATGTTTGCTATTGTGATGGGGTGTTCTTTCAATAGTCCCTTCAAGAAAATGAATCTTCCCTCATGATCAATAAGGGAGTCTTGGATTTTTAGGGGTATATGTTTGGAGATCAGTATCGAAACACCTTTCGTTTTAGAATCTTTATTGGCCGCATGGTACACGGATGTGAATTTTCTGTCAGTCAGTTTGGGAATTTTATTTTGTTGAAAGTGGGTCTCTTGGATGAGTATGAGATCCGCTTTGAGTTTGTGTCCTTCTCTAATCAGAATGGAGCGCTTTTCTGGTATATTCAAGCCTTTGGCGTTGATAGAAACGATTTTAAGTGTGAGAGGTGTGATTGGGTAATTACGCTGAGACATATTTGGAGGACTACTATGTCGTTGTTGCTAATAGTTCTGAGTTGGGTAGGAAAGTGGGTGAGATCTAAGGGGAGCCCTGGTGAGGAGGGGGACACAGCTGGCGGAGGGGAGGGGTAAAAGAAGGGAGGAGGAGAGGGTGGAAGGTATGAGGGGGGAATAGAGGCTAGGAAAGGGTCAAAGAATAGAACACGTAGTATTCCGGAGGAGGAAGTAGTCCTGCTTTTCCTCCTTAATGGGGGAATATAAAGGGGAATCTGGAATCGTCAGAAGAGAGGTAGTGTTCTCTTCTGAGTGGGGGAGCAAACGAGGAGCAGAGGGTACGGAAGGCCTTCCAGTGACATCGGAGCTCAAAAGTGTGTGGTAGGTCAGAAGGTGTGTTGGATGAGAGAAGGGGTAAACATCTGGTGTTCGGGTACTTTGGGCTTTATTTGGGAGTTAGGAAAGTGTAATTTTATTTACCACGATTTTGGAAGTGGTGGGTGTTGGCATTTGATGTAAGGTAAATGTAGTCCGTTAGGTGGTTGTATTTCTTGTTGGGGAGAAGAAAATTTGGAGGAGTATATATGTCTGGAGTGTTGTTTGGGGCAAGATATGATATTCCTTGACGGGTTGGTTGAATATGTATGTTTAGATCGTATGTAATGGATAAGAGTTTTATAGGCATGTGGCCAGATTCATGTGGAGATTTAGGTATGTTGGGGTGTGTGAAAAAGTTTAGAGTATTTTGGTCTGCTAATTTAATGTAAGGCTAATCAAAGCAGTTTCCATCCTGCTGCGGGAAGCACCCCAGACGGCAGCAG
The DNA here is from genome assembly GCA_018402905.1 of Glandirana rugosa. NCBI lineage: Eukaryota > Metazoa > Chordata > Amphibia > Anura > Ranidae > Glandirana > Glandirana rugosa. Next base: position 4,442 of record BLSH010232738.1, read on the forward strand.
GCACCTCCGAGCCCATAAAGGAAGCTCTGGATGGCCCACCGCCCCCCAGGGCTCCAAGCGCAGGGGGGAAGTCCCAGGATTTTTAGCGTGCAAGAAGTGTAGGTCTGTGAATGAAGGCCAGTAAAGTGTGTATAAGGTTGTAACCATGACTCACGTGACCTCAAGGCGACATAACAGAGTATGAGGGATGTTGAGGATAAAGGCATCTACTTCTTGCACTTGTTTAGGGTTTGAAGAGCCGGCACTAAATACAAGATAAAACAAGAACAAAGAAAAACCCTGGAAACAATAAAATTTGTTAACAATAAACAAGCGTTAGATTGACCCCTCAGCATGAGAAATAATAAACAAACAAGAGTCATTTGGGATTCTGAGGAAGAAAGGTTCCCTTGTGGTCATTTTGTCTCTTGAAAGGGAACAAATTTTTCCCTTTCCTCTTATCTCCTTTTTTTTTTTCCCTGGTAGAATGTAGGGTGGGTCTAAGGCAAGGAGATATGTAGAAGCTTTGTTAATGGGAAAACATATATATAAGATGTCTTATGCAAGAGCTATTTTTCCCGTGTCTTAGAATGCTACAGGGAGAAAATAGAAATAGTCCTGAGGGGTCAGCAAGAGTTGGGCCAAATGGTAAGATCTGTTGTTTGATCTAGGTTTTGCGACCTAAAGTCAAAGTTTTCTTGTCGAAGTCAGTAATGAACGTTTAGTTTTCTACTCGGTCTCTTCTGCGTGGAGGAGATGATCCTGGACTTCTGCGGTTGTCTTCTCTGCGGTTCGGGATGAATGGTGGTGAGTTGGACGAGTTTCTGCGTCTTCTATCATGGTGTCTTTGTGCTCTGGGTGTGCTCTCGTTTGTCACTTCAATCCAGTTCTCAGCTATGGAGAAGGAGCTGTACCAATCAGGTACTTCCACAAGCGGCATGTTGAGAGTGTCACAGAACGTTTGCAGATCGTCTGGGGTTCGGAGGAAAGCGCTTTGGCCTCTCCATGTTGCTGATAGACAAAAAGGAAATTTCCATCTATAGGGGATATTCCTACTTCGCATTTGCTCTAGGAGAGGTCTCAGTGCTCTTCTATGGTTCAGTGTGATGGTGGACAAGTCTTGGAAGAGTTTAATCTCCGATCCGTTAAGTTGAATTCTGGCTCGTTCTCGTGCCTTTCTGAGTATGGCCTCTTTGAGAGGAAAATTTACAAGGCAGCATACAATGTCTCTAGGCGGCTCGTTTTCACATCCTCTTGGTCTTAATGCCCTGTGAATTCTCTCCATTTCTATGGGTGAGTCAGGCGGTCTTTCCAGAAGGTCATTGAAAATGCCCGTTATTGTTTGTTCAATTTGAGGTTGTTCGATCGTTTCGGGTACTCCTCTGATTCGTATGTTGTGGCGTCTGCCACGGTTGTCCAAATCTTCGAGATGTCTGTGTATTTCAATAATGTGGGAAGGATTCAGGTCCGTCGCTTTTTGGACTTGTCTAATGGCCGCAGAGTGGCGTGTAGTTGTTTGCTCTACAGAGCTGATTCTTGCTGATACTACTTGTAGGTTAGCTTTCAGATCCGAGATGGCTGCTGTGAGGGTGGCCTTGATGTCAGCAGCTACTGCTTGCAGGTCCCCAAGGTTTAGAGGTTGGTTGGCCATGTTTGGAGAGGGAAGGTTTGAGCGATTGGGACAGTTTTGGGTGTTTGTGCCAGAGGCATTTTCACAGTCCATTTCTGAAGCCGTGCGGTTATCCCCAACGGCCACTCTGAACATTGCAGGGATGTTACCCACTGTTTGCTGGTTGGGTTCTTTATTGGTTCTTGGTTGCTGTGGAATTTGGTCCATTTTCCCTATTTTAATGGATAATGGTGTGAGAAGTCTTCTGTGGTGTGCATATGTCGCTCCTTGTCACAGGGAAGAGTATTTTAGGCTCTCATTTTATATGTGCTTTGTCTAGTATTAGTGAAGAAATTAAAACATCTGGGAGTGGAGGAGAAATGTAGATGCGGCTGGTTACAGGCTTCTTGGAGATGCAGGATGGAGGAGCTAAGGTGCAGAGCCCTGCAGCCTGTAGTTTACAGTTTTAGTCCTGAGGCTGAGTGTGCAGTTCAATTCCTATGTGTTGTCGGCCGAGCTTGGGGAGATCTGTCAGGTATTGATAAATTTAGCCCCCTAGGCCCGAATATCAAATCGATCTTATTTTGAGTTTTAAATAATTGTTGATTTGTAGGGTCAGGAGATGAGGGCCCCCGGCTCCAGATGGGGATGTTGAGCCTGCACAAATAGCGTGGGTTGTGTTGATTCGGCCTGAGCAGAGGATAGGCCCGAAAATGGCGGCCTCCGTTACTAAAGTGTGCTGATCAGATGGGGCCTTAATCTGGTATGATAATGTCCTTTGTGATAGTGATCCCTCTGATTGTGGGGGTCTGGGAGTTTAGATTAAGCCTCTGATGTGGCTTACCGTGGTTCAGGAAGACGAGATGGGTGCGGATGGCAAGGGATCTATGGCGGCTCCCCCGGATCTCCTCCAGCGCGCTCCTCCGGCAATCTCCTTTACCGTTGCGGCAGCACTCCTTTTCTTCCCCTTTGTTGTCTGCCGGGTGATGTGCAGCTTCAGAGGACGTTTGTGGGGTGTTTTAGGCAGGGATGGGTATTTATTAAGGGTAATTTCTTCCACTTGGAGAATGGAGCTCAGGAAAGTGCGTCCGCCTTCCTCTGCAGCTGGCCACGCCCCCGTAATGTTTTATTGTTACTTTGTTTTATAATGTTTTCTTTGCAGGTATGTAATTATTTTATGTTACTGTTTACTGTGTTTTATTAATTGTTTTTTGCTTTTTAGGTACACCATTCAGTTGCAGCACTGATTCATTTATGGTGACAGTAACAGTGTTTGCTCCCACCATATGTAAATCAGCAACTCCAGCGCTGTAGGAGGTGATTTCACCGTTACAGTTAAAAAAGAGCATGCAGTATATACCGGAGCATAGGGGCAGTGCGTGGAAATTGAGTCGGATTGCCCCTATGCTCCGGTATACATTTTTAGAATGGTGCTATGCCCATCATTAAAAGTGGGTGGATGCAGGGTGGTTTTCTTATGGTGGGCATACCCACTGATTGATTGATTCTTTTTTTTCATTTAACCCACAGGCTGCATGAAAAAAAAGAACATTACAACATATGCCCAACAAGGACCAGCGATGTACTAGTATGTTTCTGGTCTTTGAGTGGTTTTCTCAGGCTCTCCAGGCCGGTGGTTCCGCCAGCTGACCATAGAGCTGATCGAAGACTAGAATGGCTCCAATCATCGCTATGGCCTGAGAAATCGGAAGCTATGAGCATTTAATGACTTTGGTTTCGCCGGATATAAACAGCGCCATTGGGAAATTGGGAAAGCATCTTATCACACCGCTCTTAGTGTGGTCAGATGCTTTAAGGGCTGAGGAGAGATCTAGAGTCTAATAAACCCCACATTAAAAAAAAATATGTGGCATTACCTATTTTTATTATAGGGGATATTTAAATTCCCTGTGATAACGATAAAAATGATAAAAAAAAATGAAAGGGACAGTGTAAAAATAAATGCACCCGTGCACATGAGCAAAGGTGAACGCAAGCATTGGTCTTGTGTCGTATGTAAACAGCAATTGCACCATGCATGTGAGGTATCACTGTGAACGTCAGATCAAGGGCAGTACTTCTAGCAGTAGACCTCCTCTGTAAGTCTAAAGTGGTAACCTGTAAAGGCTTTTAAAGGCTTTTAAAAATGTATATAGTTTGTCGTCGCTGCGTGGGTGTGCATAATTTTTAAAGCATGTCATGTTTGGTGTCTATGTACTCGGCATCAGATCATCTTTTATATTTTACCAAACATTTGGGCAATATAGTGTGCTTTTGTGCATTAAAATTTTAAAAAGTATTTTTTTCTCCAAAAATTGCATTTGAAAAATCGATGCGCAAATGCTTTGTGAAAAATTGCAACAACCACCATTTTAATCTGTAGGGCCTCTGCTTTAAAAAATATATCATTTTTGGAAGTTCAAAGTAATTTTCTAGCAAAAAAAAAGTATTTTTTCATGTAAACAAAAAGTGTCAGAAAAGACTTGGTTCAAGTGGTTAGAAGAGTGGGTGATGTTGGGCACAAAATGCTAAGACAGTTCAAGCCCCCCTCCCCCAAATGACCACATTTTGGAAAGTAGACAACCCAAGCTATTTGCTGAGAAGTATGTTGAGTCCATGGAATATTTTATTTTTTTGTCACAAGTGATTGCAAAATTACAAAAAAAAATAATAAAAAAGAATTTACACAAAGTTGTCATTGAAAATATATATTGCTCACACATGCCATGTGTATATGTGAAATTACACCCCAAAATACATTCTGCTGCTTCTCCTGAGTATGGGGATAGCACATATGTTAGACTTTTTGGCGGTCTAGCCGCATACAGGATCCCGAAAACCAATCACCGCCTTGAGGATTTCTAAGGGCGAAAATTGACGATTTCGTACTTACTACGTATCACACTTTCGGAGGCCCTGCAATTTCAAGGTAGCAAAAAAGCCCCCCAAATGGCCTCATTTTGGAAAGTAAACACCCCAAGGTATGTGCTAAAAGGCATGGTGAGTATTTTGCAACTCTCATTTGTTTTGGAAAATGAAGAAAGAAAAGTAACATTTGTTTTTTTTCAAATTTCAAAACTTTGTGACAGAGAAAACAGAGTACTGTCCGTGATACTTTTTTTATTTGCACTAACATAAAATTTTTCAGGACAAGCTTTCGGGGTATCTCCCCTTCTTCAAGGTCCAAGCAGTACTGATTGGACCTTGAAGAAGGGGAGATACCCCGAAAGCTTGTCCTGAAAAATTTTATGTTAGCGCAAATAAAAAAAGTATCACGGACAGTACTCTGTTTTCTCTGGCACTATTGCACTAATACGGCTACAATCACTTCAAGCAAAACTTTGTGACAAAACACACTCAGCACAAACCGGGGTCATTTGGGGGGGGGGGGGGCATCTGGGCATTCCCTGGTCTCCGGAACTGTGATAGGTATTGAGTAGTGAAGTAAAAAATGTACACCCTTAGAAAGCCTGAAGGCGGTGATTGGTTTTCTGGGTCCTGTACGCGGCTAGTCCACCAAAAAGTCTTACATATGTGGTATCCCCGTATTCAGAAGAAGCAGCAGAATGTGTAATTTCACATATACCCATGGCATGTTTAAGCAATATAGTGACAACTTTGTGTAATTTTTTTTTTGTTCTTTCTCAATCACTTGTGACAAAAAAATAAAATATTCAATGGGCTTAACATGCCTCTCTGATAATTCCTTGGGGTGTCTACTTTCCAAAATGGGGTCATTTGGAGGGGGGGGGTTGTACTGCCCTTCCATTATAGCACCTCGGGAAATAAGATAGGCAGTCATAAATTTAAAGCTGCGTAAATTCCCGAAAATGTACACGTTTGTAAACGCTATAACTTTTGCGCAAACCAATAAATATACGCTTAATTACTTTTTTTTAAACGCGTTATGTTGCTGAATGCATTTTGCCAAAAGTGTATGACTAAGATTGAGTTTATTGTATTTTTCCAATAACAAAAAGTTGAAATAATTTTTTTTTCAAAAATTTTCAGCATTTTTTTTGTTTATATTGCAAAAAAAAAAAGCGCAGAGGTGATCAAATGCCACCAAAACAAATCTCTATTTGTGGGAAAAAAAGGATGCAAATTTTGTTTGGGCACAGCATTGCATGACAGCACAATTACCAGTTAAAGCAGCGCAGTGCCAAATTGTAAAAAATGCTCTGGTCATTGAGGGGGAAATCCTTCCGGGGCTAAAGTGGTAATGGCCCCTAACACCTCCTCCTCAGTACAAGCTGCTTCCATTATTTTTCTATGTTTAGAAGAAAGGGAGGGAATGGGAATTTTGTCTAGGTAAGAGGGGATGGAGGCACTGTTACTTTGGGAAGGGGAGCTATATAGATTGGAGTAAAAGCCACGGAAGGCTTCTAAGATTTTAGCTGGGTTTGCTATGGGATTTTGCCCAGGAATCCTAATTTTGGGTAGAGCGTGGAAGCGCGGCCGGGGTGTCAGTTTGGCTGCCAGCAAGGAACCTATTTTGTCTTTTTTGCATGTAGAATTCATTACGGCTCCAGCGGATTGATTTTTCGGCTTTAACCATAAGGGCTAGATTAAGTTCAAGTCTGGCTTTGTCTAGTTTGTCTCTAGATGCTTTCGAAGGGTCTTTCTTGTGTTGAGCCTGGAGGGTTTCGTAATTTTCTTCTAATTTGTCAAGGTCAGCATTTCTCTCTCTCTTCGTTTGGGAGGCTAACTGAATGAGTTTGCCTCTAATGAAGGCTTTGTGCACCACCCACAGGCTTTCAACTGAAATGCCCTCAGTATTGTTAAGCTTAAAGTATTCCTGAAGGATATACAAACAAGACCTGCCACAGATTAGCAGCAAAGTTGGTCTGCAACTCTGTGTAGCCGTCAGAAGTGTCCGAAGAGAGTGGAGAGGGCGGGACTGGAACAGGATGTGAGTGGGTGTGGCTAACTTCCTGCTCCGCTCCAAACGATCCTGGATGTTACAGCAGTATGGGCAGCCTGTGTTGGAAGCGGAGAAACCAACGGCGCTGATGGTGGACTGCTGAAGTGAGAGCCGGCCGAGTAAGACCCTGCAGCGAGATTGGTGTGCGCAGCTTGGGGACCGGTACAGACCGGGAGGCGGGGCAGCAGGGAGCGCGAGGTGTGTGCATGCTCCAGGCAGGCTCCGGCATCAGCTGCTAACAGCGGGTGGTGCTCGAGGGATGGTGGGAGCACCCTCCGGGTACTGAATGGGTGGACGGCAAGAGGCAAGGCAAGAAGGCCAATGTACCGGTGACCGTGTAGTGGACAGTAAGATAAGCGGTGGGGATGGGTTTTCTATTAAGAACCAGTACTGGAGGAGGTGAAGTGAGAGTGCACCAAGCCCCAGTACTCATGATTGAAGGAGCCAGTGACAAGGTGAGAGTGAGTCGCTGGTATACTGGCCATCCCCTACTGCAACTAGCAATCAGAGACATTTGTTTATATGAACAACATTACTTGCTGTTCCAACAGCGCTTGCATAACATACTATGTGTCTCTTATTTTAAAGTGACTGTGCCTATGAAAGTGCCTTTATCTAATACTTGTGTTGAACCAATTTTTGTGCAAAACTTTTAAAACATCATATTATTATGTGGTACAATTAAAACATCATATACAATTAATTAATTGTTAAGAATAAGTGCTGGTGCCTTTAAATACTATGCAAAAAGTCTATATTTCAAAAGTGCCAGTGATAGTTTGTTTTGAAGATAAAATTGAAGGTAAAAAAGATTTCTTCAGGGCAATCACAAAAAACTTCTTAGCTTTCTTAAATCATAAAAACGTGCCCGTGCCGTGCTGGGTGCTCGAATAAGATAAGTGGTTGTGGGTTTTTTCCCCGCTTACCAGACTCTG
>BLSH010232738.1:17715-30524 GCA_018402905.1 Glandirana rugosa
ATAAGGGCCGATATAAATTTCACTGTGTGTCTGCAATGTATCTGTTCTGCAAACATCTGTAACGTCTGTGTGTCACTTTAAATATAGCCGGGAATAACTGAACATCTGTTCTGCAAACATCTGGAATGTGTGTGTGAAACTACAGCATAGCCTGGCCTGTACCATTAATTAATACTTTTCAGACCCAGTTTGAAGATGATCCACATTCACCTCCATTTTTGCTTTTTTATGTTTTTATTTTTTAAAATATATTTAAAGCTATTTATGTCCCCATTTCTTTGTAGGGCACTTGTCCCACCCTTACCCCCATTTTCCTTCCTTTTGCAGACCTCTAGGACCTTCCTGGACTTTTTTACAGCAATTTTCAGAACTTTCATTAAAATTACCAGAACCCCGGACCCGAACCCAGACTTTTTTTGAAAAGTCCGGGTTCGGGTCCGGGTCCCGGACGCCCCAAAGTTTGGTACGGACCCAAACTTTACTGTCCGGGTTCGCTCAACTCTAGAGATGATAAATAAAACTACTAGACTGTCAGGGGTTTACAGCGTTTTCACCAATATAGGATAACAGCAAATTACAAGAAATGTTAAAGGTGGAACGAAATAAGGAATGGGAAAGACAAGGAGTAGTAAGATTAATGCAATTATATAAAGAAGCAACCCCCAAGTCATTCCAGGAGATGAGTGTAGAATATGGATTGACAAGTAAGTCCTTCTTTGTGTACTTACAAATAAGACATGCCCTAGAAAGACAGTTTAAGAACCGCTGAAATGGTGTGAGCTAAATATAATGAATAAACTGATAAATGAAAGTCAGACTAAGGGAATAATAGCAGGAATATATGGGCCGGTGTGTGAAGCAGTAATAAAGGGAAAAGAGGAACTTGTATGTAGGGAAAAGTGGGAAAGAGATGTGGGAGGAATAACGGAAGAGCAATGGGTGAGAATATTGGAAACAGGACCGTTGATGTCATTGTCCCCAACTCAAAGAGTTTCACATCTGATGCTATTCCACAGGGCATACTATACACCGCAAAGGCTGTTTAAATATGGACATAGGCCAGATTCAAAATGCCCCCGATGTGGGGAAAAAAAAGGCAATCTTATACACATGGTTTGGAGATGCCCAAAACTATATAGATACTGGACAGATATCATAGATACCATAAATAAAACCTTCAAAATAGATCTAGAGACAACCCCGATAATGTGCATACTGGGATACATTGAAAAAGACAAGGTGCTAGTAAAACAGCAAATACTGTTAATTAGGAGCCTATTTGCCGTGAGGAAATTAATAGTGAAAAATTGGGTGGCAACAAATCCTCCAACGACAACAAAATGGTTCAAAGAGGTGGAGAAGATGAACATATATTTAGGAAAAGAGGAAATAGAGAGGAACACAGAGAAATGTGGGGACCCTGGATAAATAGAACAATGTAAGCGGTAGAAGGAGGAAAAATAGGAAGAAACAGGAAGGTTGGAAAGAACCAAAATCAGAAGTTGAGGAACCTAGACAATGCCCGGGAGAAACAGTTCGGAAGTAAGAGAGCAGAATAGAGTATGGGTAATAGAAGTCCAGGAACAGTGCGCAGGTGCCGAAACAGCAAAATAAATGCTTCTAATGTGAAATGGAATGAATGAGTAAAGGAGGAATGTATGAGGATACTATAAGTTTTTCTTCTTTTATACTAACGGTGCTAATGCTAAATAAAGATCATTTGAAAAGAAAACTTAGAAATAGGAAAGAAAAGCAAAAATTACCATAATGATGTGACTAAGCCAGAATCTTGTATGAATAACAAGCTGAATACCAACATTCTAGGCGGTCTACTGAAGTGGTAAAAAAAAAAAAAAGGTATTCCTGAAGGGAAGTGGTTATCTCGGTTACCCTGATTGGGTCAGACAGTATAAATTTGTTTAGTCACCATTGAATCTGATTAGCGTAATGAGAATCTGAGTGGACTGTCATGACCACTATAGAGTGGTCAGACAAGACAGTGTCCTTAATTTGTGAACTTAAAGAAGAACTATGGTCAAAATGAAGAAATCAATATGTTATGCAGTTATATGTTATACAGTCTGTTATACATGTCACTGATTGTTTTGCAAAATGCAGTAAGGATGTTGAGATATCTAGTTTGTCCCCTGCTCTCATGTGTCCTTCCTTTAATGAAGAGACAACTTTACTTCCTGGTTTTCGAATTGCCTTAGGTTTGCCTGTTCTCTCATTTTGCATCTATCTATCTGCAGAAATGTCCTGACATCACTGAGGGAGGTGCTCTTGTAGTACAGGTAAATATCAGGCATTTTATTCTACATACAAGCCCCGATTAGGCCCCCACTACGATCGGCCTGTGAAGCCCCGCCCAGTCCCACCTATGTCCTGCATTTGCCTGCCCACTGCTCTATCTATACAGTCAGCTCCTAGGTTGGATTTTGTTCTGTCGGTTTACAAATTACCAGAGGAGAGCAGGCAGAGAGAAACACACAGATTAATAAACTGATCTGTGTGCAAACTAACCTGTACTGACTTGTGCCTATTTTACATAGCACACACCCAGCTATTGGTTGGCAGATGGGTGTGTGTTACGTAAAATAGACTGAGTATGATAGAAGACAGGAGAACTGAGAGATAGACAATCTATATCACTGAAAGGAAATGACATCTGAGCTTTGTTCTGCTCTCCTGAACTCCTCCCATCATTACTAACCATATACAACAAAGTAGGAATGAATAGGGGATTACAGACCACAATTGCAGCTATATGGTAGGAAAATAATCATTTCAGTTATTATGTTCATTACCGTGTGTAACTTTCAGGTATTTATATTAGGATTTACTCCAATATGTATGTTGCCTTTAGTTGTACTTTAAGACCAGGGGTATAAAGAATGTCTGTACTAAGAGGTAGTCTATCCTTGCATAGGAGTTTTGTGGCAATGAGTAATGTGTCAAGTCTCTCTTAGTGAGGTTTAACCCTCTCCAAGTGTCTGCAAAGCCATAGGTATGAATATGTTTAGCTATTTTTAGGCTTGCCTTGGTGGGGTGTGTCAATTGATCATGTAGAGGTCTGGATTTATCTATCCCCTGGTCGAAGGCCACATTTGAGTCCCCTCCGAGAATGACTTTACCTTCAAAGTGGGGTAGGAGAGTATCTAGGAGTAATTTAAAGAAAGCTGATTGCCCTTTGTTAGGGGTATAGTATGAGATTAGTGTGTACAGGATATCGTTTATAGTGCCTTTTACTAGCATGAATCTGCCCTCCGAGTCTTGTAACTCTAACTGGAAAGAGAATTTGCAGGATTTAGGGAATAAGGTGGCTACCCCCTTCATTTTGGTCTCTGCATTGGCCAGGTAGAAATTAGGGAAGTGTGTATGAATGAATTTGGGGCTGTGCCTTATTGGGAAGTGTGTTAAGGCCCCGAACATTGTGGGTAGCAATCTTAAGTGAATTTTGTGTGGGATTAGCCATGGAGTCGTGTGGACATGTGGCTATTGTGTACGTCGTCACTTACCCTTTCATGCCCCTCCCTATAGGAAGAGGATGCTGTGACAAAAGCTGGTATCAGATCCCTGCCCTCCTCACTAACTCATGACAGAGGACCGGCCAATCTCATACCACGCTTGTCACTAACGTAACAATGCCACTCTCAGCTGCATCCAGCACAAAATTTTTCCAGCTTGCGGGACCACAATCTAGGTACCAGCAGTCTGAGAGTGATTGTTACTCTAAGCAATTAACCCTTTCACTGCCACCACCTCTTCTTTTGACTGAGCAAAAGGGACTCGTAATTTTAGCAATACCAATTATGATTTTTGGATAATCGCCTTTAACGCACGCTGTCACCACAGACAGGTATATTCAGTTGATTTATTCTAGACAGTAGAACTTCTTCAAGAGCCAGGTTTGTTATAGTTTGCATTAAGAGCTTTAGAAACAAGGTTAACACTTTTCAAAATAAGGTTTTAATAGTGAAAATGCCAAAATTGGTGCAAATAAAATATTTACAGAAAAAAGAGATTCAAAGCAATAAAGACATAATATACAGTGACAACAATATCAGGTAGAATTTAAGGAAGAAAGATACTAGCAATTAATGTCCTTAGTTAAGCAGAGTCCAACTGGTTCTCAACTTGTCCAAAATTTGTGGTTTGATTGTAAACGGAGAACTGACAACTGTCCTTGGCATCCTCTTTTTCTCTGGGAGCCAAGGGGTGGGGCCATATGCCCCTGACCACTCAAATAGTTAAGGAGGGTCTGTGGGTGCTCCAGAGTAAAGGATAGCAATATGACCCTCCCTGACATATAGTTTTTATACCAATATTCATATCTGTCAATATGTACACGGTGCATTCCTGAAACTGAGAAATTATGTTCCAGTATGAAAGTGGCATTTTAACAAGTCTAAACATGACAGGTTTCCAATGTCTAATTTATCTAGGAGGAAGAAGTGTTACCAGTGGTTCCCCATATGATCAGACCTAGGGGTGTCTATACTTAATTTTCTCAGTAGGAAATTCTGCATTCAAATATGTACTTTTTATTAAGGTGTCCCATTCCTGTCCAAATTTATGATTCATGTGTATATTTCTTAAGTTTTGCAGGAGGTAGGGGGTCTCTGGAAGGTCACTTGGCTCTCAGTGTGTCAGGATTCAGCAGCTTGGCAGACCAGATACGTAGCTATGCCAGAAAACTGAGACCAAACAAGTATATAACTTAAAAAGGTGCGATTTATTTACAGTGCACATTAATAAACAAACACAGCAAACAGTGAACATAAACAACCCCAGGAAACAAAACCCAAAACCTGACAAAAACACTATCACCTATGCTGCAAACTAAAGCTAACTCTGGACAAGGGTACAGGGTATACGGGGAATCAAGGAGGATACCAGGCAAGGAGTCAGCACTAGGCATGGGACAAAAGCAAGGCAGAACAGAGCAAGCTGAAGCAAGATCTCTAGCAGCAGTGAGGCGAACTCAATAGTGACGTGCCAAGGGAAGAACTCCAGCTGAACCTGGGTGTGGCTGACTCCCACAGCCTGCTGACTCTTGGGAGGCCCCTGTTGGTGGACATTGGAACTGCTCAGCCTCTGACTGCTACAGGACACCCACTGGTGGACACCGGAACTGCAGCCCATGGATCCAGGAGTCATCAACAGGTGAGTCCTTACTGACACTTGCTGGTGGATACCGAAACTGCAGCCCATGGACCCCTGAGCTACAGCGCCACCAGCTGGAGGGACTATTCCTGACACAGTGTCCTTTTACGACCCTCATTAATTCTGAGTCTCCCTTTGATGCCATGCTCGGTCGGTTTAATGGACTGCCTAGCCTAAACCAGACATCCTGGGGACTCACTTAGCTAAGATAACAGCTCTGTTAAAGTGGGCTTTTGGAATTCCATACCTAAAAGGGAGGAGGGAGTGAGTGAAGTATTTTGCAATAGGTGTCTGTTAGGCTAAAACTGTCATGGCTAACTTCCGAACAAGATGGTCGCAAGCTACGGCTTTTCGTGTGTCTGCACGTGATATCATTACATCTCCCCCTTAGGTGGTTGCATGGGAGGGAACTGCAATTCCCCTCCTGATGCGATCAAATGCGGCTGACTTGGCATGTTGCACCACAAGTGTGCCCGGCTAAGGCGTTTACTTATGTGCGGACTGGGCCATTTGCATTGCTGGAGAACCAAGTTCCCTTTAAGGAGTGGGTTGTTCTCCCTAACAACACTAGTTGACCAACAAGGTAGTTTGTGATGGGCGAGTACCCGGCGGATGTAACCACCTGGATCATGTGGCAGCTTCTGTGGTGCCTGCCCAATCACAAGACACTTCTGTTCAGGAGTAGCATGTTAACTGAGAAGGTGCCTTCCTGCCTAGGTAGAGGATGAGACATCCCTCTTCTGTCTCATCCCTCAGGTCTGCACCTTACCAAATGGTAGTGGCACCATGGCTGTTATGGTGTCCTCTAATCTTTCCTCATAGCTGAGCTCCTGCCTGTAGACCTATCAAATCTATCTGCTCCCTGTCCTCACCAGGCTTTTGTTTATTTTTCTCAGCAGGGAAGCTAACAGAAAGCCTGTTGAATGCTGTGAGGCTTTTGTGTGTCAGCAGTCTAGCTTTGCCATAGCACCACAAGGCAGGGGGGTTGCTAGGTGGGAAAAAGACCAGGGGGCTCTAGCCCTAAGAAATGCAGTGCGCGAAGTGCGGCACAATGAAAAAAAGGGGCGTGGTATAAACAAAATGGTGGGTGTGGCTTAAAGGGGCGTGGTTTTGGGGGTGTGGCTCACATCTGAGATGGAGGAAGGAAGGAAGAAAGAGATAGGGAGGGAAGGAAAGAGAAGAGAAGGGAGGAAAGAAAGAGGGATGGAGGGACAACAGGCCCAGATTCTACACCACAATAACCACATGTGTATTCCAGAAAGTTTAAAGGTCTGCAGATAAAGATACTCCAATCACCTGGTGTTGGCGCTTCAATCATCCTGGCACCATGGTTGTTATGGTGTCAGGATGATTGAAACACATTATTTCTATTATTACATTGTAATATAAAATTAAATAGTTCAACTCACCATAATGCAGAATCAGTGGGAGCCCCAAGTGTGTCACTTGCCACTGTCTCCTGCTACCAGATGCCATCAGGTGTTCCCAGCGGAGTCCCTCCTTCCATCACAGGTGCCCCCAGCGGAGTCCCTCCTTTCATCACAGGTGCCCCCAGCAGAGTCCCTCCTTCCATCACAGTTGTCCCCCAGTGGAGTCCCTCCTTCCATCAGGTGACCCCCAGCATAGTCCCTGCTTTCATCACAGTTTCCCCCAGTGGAGTCCCTCCTTCCATCACAGGTGTCCCCCAGCGGAGTCCCTCCTTCCATCACAGGTGCCCCCAGCAGAGTTCCTCCTTCCATCACAGGTGCCCCCCAGTGGAGTGTCCCTCCTAGTACAGACCAAGTGTCACAGTATGCAGTCAGTACAGAGCACATACCCTTGCCCCTGCCACAGGAGTCTTTGGCTCTGACAGCCCCCCTCCCCCCCTCAGGTCCGGCTGGCACTCACAGGGCTGTCACAATGAAAAATAGGCGTGGTCTAAACTAAATGGTGGGTGTGGCTAAAAGGGGTGTGATTTTGGGGGTGTGGCTCACATCTGAGATTCTCCAATCACCTGGTGTTGGCGCTGGTATTGGCGCTTCAATCATCCCGGCACCATGGCTGTTATGGTGTCAGGATGATTTAAGCGCATTATTTCTATTATTGCATTGTTACATAGTCAGGTTGAAAAAAGACACAAGTCCATCTAGTTCAATCAAAAAAAAAAAAAAAATATATATATATATATATATATATATATATATATAACCAAACAATCCCATATACAATCCTTCACCCACAGTTGATCCAGAGATAGGCAAAAACCCCAGCAAAGCATGATCCAATTTACTATAACGGGGGAAAAAATTCCTTCCTGATCCCCCAAGAGGCAATTGGATACACCCTGGATCAACTTTACCTGAAAATGTTAGTACCCAGTTATATTATTTACATTAAGGAAAGAATCCAGGCCTTTTTTAAATCAACCGTGCTGGCCAAAACCACCTCTGGGGGGGAGTCTATTCCACATTTTCACAGCTCTTACTGTGAAGAAACCTTTCCATATTTGTAGATGAAATCTTTTTTCCTCTAGACCAGGGGTGTCAAACTCCATTTCATTGAGGGCCGTATTAGCAGTATGCTTGCCCTAAAAGGGCCAGTTGTATCTGGGGTGCGATACGTAAAAAGTGCTGGGTTCAAGAGTACGTTATGTGCAGAACCGAGGTCTATGCTATGTACTGAGTGCAGAGTTTAGGAGTGCGTTACATACAAAGGTCAGGGGTGCGCTATGCACAGTGAGAAACACCAACCCCCTCCCCAAAACGTCTTTGCATCTCTCTCTTCCCTTGCCTGGCTCTAGTACCTCCCTCTTTTGGAGGCTTTGCCTCACCTTGCAGGGAGTGCAAGCGAAGGGTGAAATTTGGAAGCGGCAGAATGAAGTTCTGCCACATTCCAGCTGCAAAACTGGATGCGAGGGCCACATGACAAGGCCTGGAGGGCCGCATTCGGCCCGCGGGCCTTGTGTTTGACATATGTGCTCTAGACATAAAGAGTGTCCCCCTTGTCCTTTGTGATGACCTTAAAGTAAATAACTCAACACCAAGTTCACTATATGGACCACGTATATATTTTTACATGTTGATCATATCCCCTCTTAATCCCCTCTTCTCAAAAGAGAATAAATTCAGATCCTCTAATCTTTCCTCATAGCTGAGCTCCTCCATGCCTCTTATTAGTTTGGTTGCCCTTCTCTGCACTTTCTCCAGTTCCCCAATATCCTTTTTGAGAACTGGTCCCCCAAACTGAACTGCATATTCCAGATGAGGTCTTACTAATGATTTGTACAGGGGCAAAATAATGTCTCTATCTCTGGAGTCCATACCTCTCTTAATACAAGAAAGGATTTTGCTTGCTTTGGAATCCGCAGCTTGGCATTGCATGCCATTATTAAGCTTATGATCTACCAAAACCCCCAGATCCTTCTCCAGTATGGATTCCTCCAGTTGTACTCTCCCTAGTATGTATGATGCATGTATATTCTTAGCTCCTAAGTGCATAACTTTACATTTATCAACATTAAACCTCATTTGCCACATAGTCACCCAATTAGACAGTACATTGAGGTCTGCTTGTAAGTTGGAGACATCCTGCAAGGACGTTATTCCACTGCATAGCTTGGTGTCATCTGCAAACACTGAAATGGTACTTTTAATCCCAGACCCTATATCATTTATAAATATATTGAAAAGTAAGGGTCCCAACACTGAACCTTGGGGTACATCACTGTTAACCTTAGACCATTCAGAATAAGAATCATTAACCACTACTCTCTGAATTTGGTCTTTTAGACAGTTTTCTATCCATCTACAAACTGATCTTTCCAAGCCTGTAGACTTTACCTTACACATTAGCCATGTGTGGGGAAAGGTGTCATCTCTGCTCGCCAGCCCCTCTCTCTCTCGGCTCCCTTCTTCTGCAGGCCACTCATGGCTCTGTAGAGCCGACTGCTTGCGGCTCTATCAAGCTGCTTGCCAGCGGCTTAGTCAGGTCACCCACCCGCCGCTCTGTCAAGTCACCCACCCGCAGGCAGGTGACTTGACACTGCCATTAGGGGCCCCTCGGGTGGCTCTGGGCTGAGGCATAACATTCGGGGCTGAAGCCCTGATAGCCAATCCCTGGCGATGCCCCTACCACAAGTACTGGAGGCACCATCCTCTGGATCAGAGCATCAAAATGGACCATCTGGGTCACTCCTTGGCTCTGCAGACATAGACAGTATCTCCTGTCCCCTTGCATCACTGTGGGTGACCTTCAACAAAGACAAAGTTCAGCTGGAGCATCCTGGGTGCTCTTAGCAGAGGTATAGTAAGAAACAAGGGTACCTAAATCAGCACCCAACAGAACGGCTGTGGGGATCTTGTCCGAGACTCCCACCTCTCTCATTCCACTGCCAGCACCCCAAGCAATAAAAACATAGGCAGGGGGTACTTGTGAGCGAGTCCCCCCAACTTCGGTGAGGGTAAAAACTTCCCAGGGAGGATGTCCTTTCTTTCTATGACCTCTGGTCGGACCAAAGCGACTTCAGCTCCTGTTTCTTGGAAACCAGTTACAATCCAGTTGCCCACAGTGACTTGCTGCAAGTTGGCGGTGGTTACCCAAGCTTTCTTGCAGATGAACAGTCTTCTACTCAGGGCACTGTGACTTAAGATGGCCAGGCTTGCCACAGGAGTAACACCTGCTGTTGTCAGTCAGGGAGAGCTTTGCACCAGGAACTGCAGGTTCTGACCACTGAGGACTTGGTTGGCAGGCAGAGGAGGAGTTGCCAGGTGTGATTTCCCCCCTCTTCCGCCACTCAGAGGAGCCTTGCGATGGTCAGATACCCAAGTGTTGATAAAGGTATCTGCCAGTTCTGCTGCTGCTTTGACTGATTCTGGCTTCCGCTCCAACACAAATGGTCAGACATCTGTAAGGACAGATGTGCAAAAGCTGATCTCCAATCATGAGATCTTTCAGGGACCCAAAAGAATTGGCTTCCAAGCTTTTAGTTCACTGTTGGAAGGCGGTATGTAAACGGCTTACCACATCCATATATGAGTCTCCAGGCCCCTTTTGCAGGGACATAAATCGCTTCCGATACACTTCTGGGGTTAGCTGATATTTTTGAATGATCGTAGCCTTTATGGCTTCGTAGCTTTTGTCCTGCTCCACTGGCAGGTTGACATACGCATCCAGGGCCTTGACTCGTAGCCCTGGCGTCAGGTACCGAGCCCATTGTGCTGGGGCAAATGGTACTGAGGGCAAGTTTTTTCAAACCTCAGTAGATACACATCAATGTCACTGTCCTCTTCCATGACTGGAAATTTGGCTGCTGGGCTCGCCGGCAGAGAGGTGTCCCTGTGCTCTCGGGATCCGAGGTTCTGAGGCTGTCGTTGCTGCTGGAGTTTTGACATCTCCAGTTTGTGCCGATGATCAGCCTCCCTCTGTACAGTCTCTATCTCAGCCCGGCGTTATGCAGCCTCTCTCTCAGCCTGGCATTCCTCTTTCTCAGCCTGACGTTACAGAAACTGCAGGTACCTCCCAGGATCCGTCTCCCTGATGCGTTGTAGCATTTCCTGCATTTGAGGAGAGTCTATGCTGGTTGCAGGCAATCTGGGGGTGGCCTGCTGATGCTGTGTCTTAGAGGGGACAATCAGTGGTATTCCCATGTCAGTCTCTGGGTACCCATCCTGTGAGGCCATCAAGTCTGAACCACTGGGCTCTGGAGTAGCGGAAACCCCTTCAGCTTCAGGTTTCCCCGAGTTCTGATCTGCTCAGATATCATACTCCTGTAGGGCATGCATCATGCCTTCCCGAGTTTGGTTACTGACGTCAATCCCTCTTGCTGCATACTCCTCAGGCAGGTAATTTGTGCTCATCTTTTTATACCCTGATAACCCAGACATTTTGCAAGCAGAAAATAAAATAGAAAGCAGAGATAGGAAGGAGCTGTTGCTGTATGTCTCTTTAAAAAAAAAAATATGCACCAGCCTGTTTCTAAGGGCTGTTTCCACAAAGGTTACAATCCTTCTGCGCAGAGCTAATTCCTAACAGTGCACTGAATGCTCTAATGCAAAACTATCCCACTACGCTGCCAACCAAGTGAAGGTGAAGGATAGCAATATGACCCTCCGTGACATACAGTTTCTATACCAATATTCATATCTGTCAATATGTACACAGTGCATTCCTGAAACTGAGAAATTATGTTCCAGTATGAAAGTGGCATTTCAACAAGTCTAAACATGACAGGTTTCCAATGTCTATTTTATCTAGGAGGAAGAAGTGTTACCAGTGGTTCCCCATATGAATGGACCTAGTGGTGTCTACACTTAATTTATTCAGTTTAAAATTCTGCATTCAAGTATGTACTTTTTATTAAGGTGTCACATTCCTGTCCGAATTTATGAATCATGTGTAGATTTCTTAAGTTCTGCAGGAGGTAGGGGTCTCTGGAAGGTCACTTGGCTCTCAGTGTCCTTTTACGACCCTCATTAATTCAGATCCTCCCTTTAATGCCATGCTTGGTAGGTTTAATGGACAGCCTAGCCAAAACCAGACATCCTGGGGACTCACTTAGCTAAGATAACAGTTCTGTTAAAGTGGGCTTTTGGAATTCCATACTGAAAAGGGAGGAGGAAGTGAGTGAGGTATTCTGCAATGGGTGTCTATTAGGCTAAAACTGTCATGGTTGACTTCCGAACAAGATGGTCGCTAGCTATGGGTTTTCGTGTGTGCACGTGATATCATTACAGATGCGAAACTATTTTACATATGAGCCAAAGCCCGGTATTCTTGAAACCGCGGAGTCTGATGTTGACTAAAAAAGAGACAATGGTTAGGTACTTTGCAAGTGTTAAGAAAAAAGCAAGGGAAAGAATGAGAGGGTAAAAGGGGTGAGATAGAAATATTGTCCTAAAATAAGGAGGGGAAATGGGGTCCAGGGAGGGAGAGGCTCCCCGAAACCCATCACCACAACATGCAAAAACAAGAAAAAAAACTATCTGTCCTAATAGGAGCAGACAACCTGCGGAGGCCCAAGGGGATCCGAGGGGTAAGTGGAGGCACATGGGGACCTCCCCCAGCTAGGGTGCCTGTGAAATGTGGATACATGAGTAGGTATTTCAGGGCCCAATGACAATAAATGTGAGGATGAAACTATTTAGGGCCCCCCCCTCCTCTAGTGAGGAGAGGAGGGTTTGGGGCTTAAGCAAAATGAGGACGAACAAGACCAACAATGCCCCAATCTGGGAGGATGTCTCCTGCCAATAATGGGACAAAGCGAGCAAAAGAAAGATGTTCAACTACCGTATTTTTCGCCGTATAAGACGCTCCGGAATATAAGACGCACCCAATTTTAAAGGAGGAAAATCTAGAAAAAAAAATTCTGAACCAAATACTGTAGTAAAATATTTTCATCACGTAATGTCCACCATTGCCCCCACTCATCACTGTAATGTCCACCATTGCCCCCTACTCGTCATCACCATCACTGTTCCAGTGCAACATTGCCCCCACACTAATAATAATAGCCAGTAGTTTAACATTGCCCCCACACTAGTAATAATAGCCAGTAACATTGCCCCCACACTAGTAATAATAACCAGTAACATTGCCCCCACACTAGTAATAATAGCCAGTAACATTGCTCCCACATTAGTAATAATAGCCAGTAACATTGCCCCCAC
>BLSH010232763.1:81493-95462 GCA_018402905.1 Glandirana rugosa
AAACAAAATAATAATATGAATCCCTAAACTTGAACCTATCCCTAATCCCTACTGACACCCTACGGGTCATTAACTTGTATCCTGGAAGATATATGTGGAGGCCATATATGTGAAGAGGAGGAGGTCGTGTGATGAACGACTGGTAATGTGACAAAAGAGGGACCAGGCTTTCCTTTAAATAGTCTGGAGGTACTGTGAAGGAGAAGTGGTGTCGATCGTGTACCACTCCGGGCGACGTTGGCGTACGTTCCGGAGTCTTGGTGGGAAACACCCATTCTTAGCATCTAAAAGAAGGGACTTTGGCACCTGAAAGACAACTCATCGATTCATGCAGCCACGATCGACCCGGAACGTACTTGCTGTAAAAGGCGGTAGGAGCCAACCAAGGGGTAGGAGAGCCATTAGACCGCAGGACAGGCCGGATGGGTCTGGAAGAAGGATGGGCTGGGAGTAGTAGTTCATGCAAGGCCCAGCTAGCACCGACGTACTTAGCTACTCAACAGAAAGTCCACGGTTTCAGGGAAGAAAATCTACGATTCTTACCCACAAAGGGTGGTTCTGAGGCCTTGCATGCGGTTGCAGCGGGCCTCACCATGTGCTAGCTGTGGTGAAGAGGAAGTGTCATGGAGGTCTGATAAATTTCCTTTCGGACCAGGGAGAAAACAGTGTAATGGTCAGCAAGTAGTGTGCTGGAGGAGGAGAAGTGTATATACCGGAGGTGTATATAGAAGGTCCTATGTTCAATTACTGGGCATCCCACAGTCATCCCTAATCCCTATCCAAGTTCAAATCCCTAAGTATAATAATAAAACAAAGTACCGGCCTGTTCAGTGACTCCGGGTGTGTGGAATCGTATGATTGAGGGCAGCGGACAGGTGGACCACAACTATCAGCCACTCTTGAGGGAGCACGTGGCTACATTTGGGGGCTCGTTTTCCGGGATTCCTGCAAGGCTGCCAGTCGTTGCCTCTAGCAACCGAAAGAGAACCGAGACATAAACTGTAAATGTTTTATTGCTAAAGTGGACTGAACTTTGGGAAAAGGACTTCTGTGTTTTCCAGCTAAACAGTAAAGTTTTACAAGTGTGCTGTTACCCATAGCAACCGGTGAGAGCGGTCGCCAATTGCCGCTCTTGCCTGCCCTGTCACTGCAGCCAGCACTGGGGCGAGCACTTGCATCATCCTGCATTTCAGTGACTTTGTTACCATGTGCCGTTACCTTTGGCAAACCCCGGGCGACCGTGCCCATGGATTACAAATAAGCCCAGCGTTCTGCAAAAACTGGGCCTCTTGAACTTTTTGCTCCAACTCCTGCTTACAGTAAAGTGTGCCTGAGATTGTTGTTGTTAAAGGGAGAGACTGTGTTACAAGTAGATTTTCCAGCAAACAGTGGCTACTTTTAATTACTGTTGCTACCGGCAACCACCGGCAGAGTCAACATGTCAGGACAAGTTTTGCCAGTGACGGCGTGCCTGCAAAGTTGCATCCAGTTCACAAGGGGTTACAGCTACGTGACATGCTGCAGGCCTGCTTATCAGGACTTTTGGCGCCAGTTCATCTGGTAACGTGGGGGCGGGGCCACGCCCTGGAAGAGCTTCAGCGCTTGCAACCTGTAGCAGGCGCTATGCGACAGAGGAAGATGGCGGAAGGTGGTCGCCTGTTGCCTTCGCTGGCATGGCTGCCGGAAAAGCTGGAGGGGACCCTGGTGGACACCGGGGTTCGAGTGGAGCCTCGAGTTGCAGCCTGGAGACTCTTCTGCGAAGATAGAGGACAAGAAGGAAGAAACAGCGGAGGCCCGTGACCTGGGACCGGTGAGTACTGTCATGCCGGGACCAACTAAAGTGCTGGTCAGCTCGCAACCCCTCGCCATACCTGTCTGAAGGGAGCCGCTGCCAGAGAGGAGAGTCTCCTCAGGTGAGCTGGACAGTGAAGGTGAGGAGCGGGCCATAGACTTGGGTACCCCCGGACTGCAGTGTGAGTTTGGGTCCTTAGAAAGACTTACTGAGTGGACTTCCCCAGGTCAAGCAACTCTGATGAGGCAGAGTGGGAAATCGGAGGGATTAGTGCTCCAGGAGCCCAAGTAGAAGGGGGAGAGCCAACACCCAGCTTGTCATCCAGACCCCCTGCAGGAACTCAAGTAAATCAGCCGTTTTATCACAGGCAATCCCCAACCCAGACCAGGGCACCAATTTACTGCCAAGTGGTGGTTAGGTCACCTGAAACTGAGATTCTCCCAGGGATGGGAAATGCAAAAGACTTGCCAAGATTTTCCAGATTTCAACGGGAGGTACAGCAGAGGGTAGCCCTGGAGTGGGGCCTGGACTTTCCTTATGTCTCACCCCAAATAATGGACGTTGTGGAGGACTCCCGGTTGGAGTGGGAGGACAACCTTGTTTGGAATTATCTACATGTCCCAAAACCATAGAGAGGGCCAGAAAGTGAATTGTGGGCCCCGGTTCTTGGAGATCAAGCAAGAATGGCGACTTAGGAGATCGATCTACAGAGGCAGAGTGCTGATTGTAAAAGTGGGTCAGCTGACCCAGAGCCACTTTGTCTACACAGATACAGTAGGAGGGGGGCGAAGAAGGTTGTCGGACCCCCCGGTACTAAGTGTGAGGAAGTTTAAAGTGCCATATAGACTGCCATCAAAGACTGCTGGATAGTGCAGCATGATTCCTTCTGTTTCTGACTGTTATAGGACAAGCCAACCTGCCCCCCTGTGCCCAGTGGAGGAGACTGTTTCACTGCAAGGACACTGGGGTGAAATCTGTTCCTGTTTTCAATTTCTTTGAGGACTGTTTGTTTGGTGGAGGGCTCTTCCCATCAGAAACCTTAAAGAAGAACTCCTACATTTCCTTCCGGACCAGGGAGAAAACAGTGTAACGGTCAGTAAGCAGTGTGCTGGAGAGAGAAAAGGAGAAGAGTAATGGTCACCAAGTAGTGTGCTGGAGGAGGAGAAGTGTATATACCGGAGGTGTATATAGAAGGTCCTATGTTCAATTACTGTGCATCCCACAGTCATCCCTAATCCCTATCCAAGTTCAAACCCCTAAATAAAACAACAAAACAAAGTACTGGTCTGTTCAGTGACTCCGGGTGTGTGGAATCCTATGATTGAGGGCAGCGGGCAGTTGGACCTCAACTATCAGCCACTCTTGAGGGAGCACATGGCTACTGTAGCATAGCTTACCGTTCTTTCCGGCATAGCTTCTGTTGAACCCGTTCTTATTCACATTGTCGATCACTTTGGCATCTGTCCCATGGAAAAGCAATCTCTCACTTTCAATCTTGTTCTTTTCCTCAATACTGCTCTTCTTAATCTCGTAGTTCAACCAAAGGGGTTTGTTTTGTATTCTTTTAATCTGTAAAAAAAAGAATATACCGACCACATCATTCATAGAAAATATTCTGTAAATATTCCCATCAGGTGCTGTTCACATTATTGTGTCTTATTGTGGACCTATTTAGTGTCTCTGATCTGTTACTTTATGCAGTCATTGTTATCTACTTGCTGACTGCAATACATACACAGTATACTGTATATGTTGCAGTTTGCAAGTGGTTTACCAGAGTTATGGCCGAAGCTATCAGCCATTCCCCCGGTAAGTTTTTTCACTTGGCGACTGGCTTTCTCATGAAAGTGCCTCATTAGCTGCTGGAACACTTTCAAAAGCTCACCGGTGTTTTCTCGGGCTTACCATTTTTACCAGAGCACCCAATCACGACCCGAAGGTGCAGCCAGCTAGCCACAGGGGTGAACAAAGACCAGATCATCTCTGATCATTTCTATTAGCCTTGGAGGACCGGAGTGATGTCATGACATCACTTCTGGTCCAGGGTAGAAGTAAACATTTTTTAAATTTATTTTTAAAGCAAAAGATATATATATATATATATTATCTTTTGCTTTTAAGGGTAAAGGAGGGTTTTGGGGTCTTTTTGACCCCAGATCTCTCAATAAAGAGGACCTGTCTGTTGTGTAATATTTCATATACAAACACACAGTTTCTAATGCAGCTGGCAGGTGTTGTATGTTTTATGCTTGTGCATATATGCATGCATATATTATATTATATGTATACATATATTGGGTATGTATTGGGACAGGCAGTTGACAAGTCTATTTTATACATCAAAAGAATGTTAATGGTTGTGCAAAGCCACAGTGATATTCGGGACTGGTTTTCTAATTCGGTATTTCAAAGGGGGCTTTTGATTAAAGAATAAAGTGACCAGTTTATGATTACAGCTGTTGATGGCTTAGGGTCATTATCTGTTGTTCTTTCAAGACGAAAGTAGATTAAAAGGCCTAATTAGGTTGGTCAATAAAATTGCTCACTCTTAGTCACCCATGGGGTGGGGGAAGAAAGGTGTATAAGAGGGAAGCTGGTTTTTTAAGTAAAGGATGACAGGAAAACTGGGTTCCTCTGAAGTGGTCTCAATGCTACACTATTCCTGTCATCAATATTCTCTACACCTATGTTGGATTGTATTATCTCTTGTTGGACTTTGTTCTGTCTGAAGTCAATAAATGCCACTCTCTGGAAGAACCGACCGTGTGCTGTGGAAAATTAACCATTATAATAATAACTAAATAATAACATTCATTCATCCACTACTACATCACTACACTGTCATCCTTATTTCTATTGCAGGGACAGTGCAAAAATAAAATAAATTAAAAAAAAAAAAAAAAATCAAATCACCCCACCCCTCCGTGTTTACGCGCAGAAGCGAACGCATACGTAAGTCGCACATGCATCTGTAAACGGTGTTCACACTGCACATGTGAGGTATTGCCGCGAACGTTAGAGCAAGAGCAATAATTCTAGAGCTAGATCTCCTCTGTAACTCTACAGATATACATGAAACATAATGACATGCTATAAAAAGAAGGGGTAACAATAGAGCGTTGGTTGGTGAAAACTGAGAAAAATATGTTGCTTAGGGTATTGAACTTATTAGAGCTGTATAAAATGAAGCTACTAACTATAAGTCCAGTGAGCTGGATTGAGAGACACATGGGGGAGGGGAAGTAAAGGTTGATTTCAAATTGTAACACTAAGGCGAAACGCGTTGCAGAGAATATGAGCCGGAGGTGCTTTCACTTTTCCCTGCAACACAAAAGCCAATCTGCCTGTCTGCAACCCATATCTGCCCGCTGTAACCTTCAGTAACTGCTTTCACTTTTTCCTGCAACACAAAAGCCAATCTGCCTGTCTGCAACCCATATCTGTCTGCTGTAACCATTGGTAACCACTGACTAAACTCTTCTCGGAAACACTGGGGTACATTGCATGACTGATATCAACTACTGCCTTGTTAAGACTTTGAAAGTGCTGTTTATGCTTGTCTGTTGAGGTTACACTTACATTTATTATGGAATTTTGGCCAAGATCAAACACCTACGCTTATCTTGCAGTCTCTATTCTGCTTAGCAATTTGTTTTAGGACATGAAACCCCCCGACTTTCTCCATGTACCTTTTGATTAGCTCTAAATTGAATGATTGGTTCCCCCAACCCCATCCCAGTATAAATTCAGTTTAAATCTTAGGACGGCTGGCAAAGGGGCAGGTTGGTCACTGCTTGGTTAAAGTGCCACTACGCGTTTAAGTGTTGGCACTTTCAAAACAGCACTTTAAATAAGGCACTGCTTTAAAGGCAAGTACAAACATTAGCTATCCATTACAAACTCTGTAAATTTCCCCTTTTCCTTTCTCTTTCACTCTTTTCCCCTCTCTATTCTCCAACATGCTCATACTTATCTTCTTTGCAGTAACACCCTCTCTCCTCAAACTCTCATTTCTTAACCCCCCTTTGCACCCCCCCCCCCCACACACAACCTATACATATCCCCCTCACTTTTGCCCTCTCAATATTACTGCACTTATCACCTCCTACTCATTCTAAGCTCACACAATGCCACCACTTCACTACAGCCCTCGTATAGGTCCCACTCCCACCTTACTGCCCTCACCCTCCTAATGCTCCTTATGTCTGGGGATATTGCCCTAAACCCTGGCCCTCCTCCAGCCAACTCTTACCCCCAGAACTGGCAGTCTAGCTTCTCTGGAAATAGCTGTAACTCCCACTGTCTTATCCCAATTCCCCTGATTACAAGAGTCAGCCCCCCCCCCCCCCTTATGTGTGCCCTCTGGAATGTCCGCTCTGTCTCCAACAAACTTGCCTCCATCAATGACTTTCCAACTTCCTCAATTTCCTTGCTATTACCGAAACCTGGCTCCAGGAATCCGACACTGCCTCTCCAGCTGCCCTCTGCCATGGTGGCCTCCTCTGGACTCACTCACCCAGATCAAGCGGACGAAAAGGAAGCGGAGTTGGACTTCTCCTCTCCCCAAAAAGCACCTTCCAGGTTCCTCCTACACCTCCTTCTTGTTCCCTCTGTTCTTTTGAAGTGCTTTACATTCGTCTATTTTCTCCAGTTTGTTTGAGGGTTTCAGTAATTTACCGACCCCCTGGCCCTGTGTCACGCTTTCTTGACGACTTCTCTGCATGGCTACCCTACTTCCTCTCCTCTGAAGTACTTGTCATCATCCTTGGAGACTTTAATATTCCAGTCAATGCTAACACCTCAGCCACTTCCTAACTTCTCAATTTAACCTCCTTCTTCAACGTAACACAATGGACACAAACCACCACTCATTCCAATGGCAACACTCTTGACCTTGTATTCTCCCACCTCTTTCCTCTCTCCAATCACAACCTCATCAGTTTCACACTCTCCCTGTCTCCTGCCTCCTATGCCGCCAACCTGCTAACAGTTACCCGCAGGAACCTTTGCCAACTCAACCCTTCCCTTTTTCATTCTGCTACTGATTGCCTTTATGATGAAATCACATGCCTGTCCTGCCCTGACCTGGCGACTTCTGTTTACAACAACGTATTGTCATCCTCCCTGGATACACTTGCCCCTATTTCTACATGCAGAAATAGGCCTCGTCTGCTACAACCCTGACAAAGAGATGACACCAGAAGTCTCAAGAAACGCAGCCGTGCTCTTGAGCGAGTGTGGCGTAAGGCTAAATCCCTACAATACTTCACCCTCTACAAATCTGCCCTTCTCAAATTCAATTCCTGTATCCACTTCACTAAACAAATCTACTACACCACTCTCATCAAATCCCTCTCATCCAAGCCTCGTCAACTCTTCTCTACCCTTAATTCCTTACTCCACCCCCCCACTGCCTCCACCCACCAACTTGCTCACTTCCCAGGAGATTGCCAATCACTTTAAAAACAAAATTGACAAAATTTGTGATGAGGTATCCTGCGTCCAGCTTCCTCCACCAACCAACACACCAAGTCCAACACACCACTCAACACTTTCCTCCTTCAATCCTGTTAGCTCTGAGGAAGTTGCCAAACTCCTTTCCACAGTGCACCCCACCACCTGTCCTCTGGACCCTGTCCCCTCGCAACTACTACGACCACGCTCCTGCTCTATCCTAAACTCTCTAACCCACATCTTCAACCTCTCCCTCTCTTCCAGAGCCTTTCCCTCTCCACTCAAACATGTGCTGGTTACCCCCTATACTTAAAAAACCCTCACTGGACCCCACTTGTTTGAATAACTTAAGACCCATTTCCCTGCTCCCATTTGCCTCCAAGCTTCTTGAACGCCTTATCCACAAACGTATGAGTTGCTACCTTACTGACAACAGCCTTCTTGATCCCCTACAATCCAGCTTCCACCCACAACATTCAACTGAAACTGCCCTACTAAAACTCACAAATGACCTACTAACTGCTAAAACCAATGGTCAGTACTCCATACTCATACTCTTAGACCTCTCTGTTGCCTTAGGCACAGTTGACCACCCACCCCTCCCCTTAATAAACTCCACTCCCTTGGCCTCCGTGGCTCTTTTCTGGTTCTCCTCCTACCTATCTAGCTATCCCAGCGTTCCTGCGGGTAACTGTTTGCATCGCATACTAGCCTATTATGTGCCACTTACCTGCATTGGAAGCCCGCAATGTCCCCGCTGCAGGCTCTGTGACTGGCTGGAGCCACGGGACGTCACTCCCGCGCATGCACATGGGAGCTGCTAATCGCGGAACGGCCTCAGTGAAGAAACGGCACGGAGGCCATTTCTTCACTGCGCATGTGCAAGTACGCTGCATATCTCCTAAACTGTGCAGGTTTAGGAGATATGCAGGGAACCTACAGGTAAGCCTTATTATAGGTTTACCTGTATGTTTACCTGTAGGCTAAAGTGGTTGTCAAGAGTTGACAACCACTTTAAAGATCCCATTAAATCCCATTAAAGTGATTTTGCAAAAAACTATAACAAACAGCATAGAACAAATATTCATACAGTGTAAAAACTATAAAAAAAAAGTCCAATCACCAAGTGTTCAAAGCAACGTGCCGGCTTTAATCATTTGGATCAACTGTGCTCCACCAACACTCGTGTGTGAAAAATGCAAACTCACCAGATATAGAAAATAAATAAGCCTTAAAACAATCTCATTCCTTAGGAGATCCCAATAATGCTGGAGGGAGTAATGGGTCACAATGCAGATTCTCTTCTCCAAGTATAGCATATAGGTACACCTTATATCAATCAAATCCCTTGGACAATGTCAATATTACTGAAGGAGCCAATAGATCACAACTCAACATGTACAACCAGCAAAATTTGAATCAAAGCGCCATTTCTCCAAGCCACACCGTGCTTTCCACAATGCTGGAAGTCGGAACCACGGGAACCGGAAATGACGTAGGTAAGGGCGGATATGCAGCCTCAGTGCATTTTGTAATCTACACGTCCTCAGGAAGCTGCCCTTGCAGTAACGCCCACAACGATATAGCATTAAACTTGCAGTAACGCACAGAAATATATGGCGTTAAACTTGCAGTAACGCACACAACTAAATGGCATTAAACTTGCAGTAATGCACACAACTACATAGCATTAATTTTGCAGTAACGCACAGAAATATATGGCGTTAAACTTGCAGTAATGCAATTAAATACATGGCGTTAAATTTGCAGTAACGCACACAACTATATGGTGTTAAACTTGCAGTAACGTACATGACTATATCCACTTCCCGACCATCGCCGTAAATAGGCGGCGGCTGGCTTTGAGCGGCTCTACCGGGACATAGCCTGCACCTGCAGGCTATATCCTGGTATCATTTTTTAGAGCTGGCGGCCGGCTATCCAGGGATAACGACCGATCCGGCTCGGGAGCCGCTCGGTCGTTACCCCAGGGGTGGGAGGGGACATCCCCCTCCCGCTACTCTTCTCCGGCCTCCCGTCCCACCGGGAGACCGGAGTGACGATCCGCCGCCTCCGCCGGCTGGAAGGAGACCTGATAGAAGCCGTAATCGGCTCCGATTGGGTCTCCTTCGGCAAATTCCGGAAGCGACGTCACGACGACACTTCCCGTGTACTCAGCGGCTAACGGCACCAATTTAAAAAAAATGACAGTATTCAGAATCGCCGATTTGGCGATCTGAATACTGTGAAGTGCAAAGGAGGCATGGGGGGTCTTTTAGACCCCCCAGCCTTCCAAAAGTGTACCTGTCACCATATATTACTATCACAAGGGATGTTTACTTTCCTTGTGATAGCAATAAAAGTGATCAGATTTTTTAAAGGAACAGTGTTAAAAACAAATAAATAAATAATAAAAAAATAATAATAATTTAAAGCGCCACCGTCCCCGCGAGCTCGTGCAGCAAAGAAAACGTATACGTAAGTCACGCCCGCATATGAAAACGGTGTTCAAACCACACATGTGAGGTATCGCCACGATCGCCAGAGTGTGAGCAATAATTCTAGCAAAAGACCTCCTCTGCATCTCTAACCTGGTAACCGATAATAAATTTTGAAGCGTCGCCTATGGAAATTTTTAAGTACCGGACTTTGTCGCCATTCCGCGAGTGCGCGAAATTTTCAACCGTGTCATGTATGGTATCTATTTACTCGGCGTAACATCCTCTTTCACAATATACAAAAAAATTGGGCTAACTTTACTGTTGTCTTATTTTTTAACTCAAAAAAGTAAAATTTTTCCAAAAAAAATTGCACTTGAAAGACCGCTGCACAAATACCGTGTCACAAAAAGTATTGCAACGATCGCCATTATATTCTCTAGGGTGTTTGAAAAAAATATATAATGTTTGGGGGTTCTAAGTAATTTTCTAGCAGCAGCTGTTTTTAGCTAGTAACCAACAAATGTAAAAAAGGGGCCCGGTTGGTAAGTGGATATAGCGTTAAACTTGCAGTAGTGCAATTAAATATATGGCATTAAACTTGCAGCAACGCAATGAAATATATGGCGTTATATATGGCGATAATTCAGTTGTTCGGTGAACATGTGAACAGCTAATGTTCGGCCCAAACTCATGCTCGCTCATCCTTAGTAGAAATGAATGGATGAATTGTTGATCAAATAAAATTTAACCTTATTCAAGCAGGGAATGTCTAAGACACAGGTCTGGAAGCTGTGACATTGGCTCTTTTATAAATAAGATGATGCCACGGGTTGCGTGAAAATGTCTAGGAGATGCTAAATGTGTGTGAGAATGTTCAGTTGATGGGGAGGTGTGTGAGAAAGCTCAGGTGATGGCGATGTATGTGAATGCCCAGGTGATGGCGATGTATGTGAATGCCCAGGTGATTGCCAGGAGGTGCAAGAATGCCCAGGTGATGGCGATGTATGTGACTGTCAGGAGGTGCAAGAATGCTTAGGTGATAGGGATGTATGTGAATGCCCAGGTGATTGCCAGGAGGTGCAAGAATGCTCAGGTGATAGGGATGTATGTGACTGTCAGGAGGTGCAAGAATGCTCAGGTGATGAGGATGTATGTGAATGTCCAGGTGATTGCCAGGAGGTGCGAGAATGCTCAGGTGATGGGGATGTATGTGAATGTCCAGGTGATTGCCAGGAGGTGCGAGAATGCTCAGGTGATGGGGATGTATGTGAATGCCCAGGTGATTGCCAGGAGGTGCGAGAATGCTCAGGTGATGGGGATGTATGTGAATGCCCAGGTGATTGCCAGGAGGTGCGAGAATGCTCAGGTGATGAGAGGGTGTATAAATGCTTAGGCAATTAGGAATGTATTGTATTACCTCAAGGATCTTCATCTGACATGACTTTTCAAACTCTGTTTGGACTTTAATGTACTCTTCAGATTTTGGCCCCAGCTGTACAACTTTCATATTAATGTTCTTCATCTCCATCCAGTGTGAAGGCAAAGACTTTTGTTCTGCAATGTAAATGGTCACTGAAATTAAAGCAGAACTCCTATCAAAGAGCTAATTACAAACCTGAAACATACAGTATATGTGATGTGTTCTCCCCCTGACACAGACTCGTCACCAATTCTCCTTCTGTCACACCTGCTTTATTGCAATCTGCAAGTCTGTGGAGCCGGCGTCCAATCTACCTCGAGTCAGATGACCATCCTGGGAGATTGAACCACCCTCTTCTTCTCCACTCCACATGGGCGTTCACCTTTTGCTTCTGATCCCGTGTGTGTGAAGCATTTGGGAAGGATCTGGTAGGCAATGTTTGAATGACTTAGCTCTTGAGTCACAGCACGGTCTATTCTCCTTCATCTGGACTGCTTTTGCATTTGAGTGCCAGTAAGAACATATCAAAGACATGTTAGTTGCATCCTAAACGTCAAGACCTCACCATCGCTGGTTATGTGTGTAAAGTGCATGGCGACATCATCCAAATCCTGGCTTCACTGCCTACTGAGGTTCTGGCCCGGAACAAGCGTGCAAAATGGGACTTTTCAGACTTTGACAACATACTTGTTTTAGATCAGTTGCTCACTAGGGAATAAAGCCAGGAATGTGATGGCATCCCCGGAGGATGGACTTTAAAGGAGAACTTCATTTTTAGTGATATTGTCTTTTACAGCCCCCCTCCTCTCCCTCGGTATAACCCACATAGTTCAAAACTTACCTTCAGTCCTGCTATAAAGATCTTTATGGTGTGGTCCCCCCAAAAATCATTTTGCTTTAAAAAGGTCCAGGCCAGGCCCAATGCCTACTGCACCATTGAGCAATGGTCTTCTTCATCCTAATGGCTGATCTGCACCCGTGGTGGACACAGCCATCCAGAGGGGAACCAATGTGACTTTTTACAAGCAAATGCTGTGGGGAGCATCACAAAGATCTCTGGAGGAGGCTAAAGCAAGAGTTTACTCCTATGAGTAGAGAAGGGGGGGGGGGGGGTGACTATAAAGGACAACTTCATCAAAAGTCAACAATGGCAGCTCCCTTTTTATGTCCTCACAAGTTGACTTTAATGATGCTAATAGAATTACCGTGTTTAGAATTTCGTTGAAGCTCCACTGAGTTTCCTTTTGGATCTTTTGCAGTTTTCAGTTCTACAATCACTGTGTATTTGGCCCCGTTAATATCGATATGTATACTTTGTCTGTCCTCAATCTTGGCGTTCTCCAGATCCATGTTTGTCATTTTGTCAAATGGAATAAATGTGCCTCCGCTGAGGTATCCCCATTCCACCAGATTACTGCACAGCTCAGCCTCCCGCTCTCTTGTCCTCTTATCTCGCACACTCTTGATCATCTCTTGGATTTTATTACTTATTTCCAGGACATCTCTGGACAGGCCCAGCACTTTGACGGTGGAACTCGGTGACTCAAAAATAACAGTAACTTGGTAGGTCTTCTGAAGCTGGCACAAAGCCTCATGGTCCTTCTCATCAAAGTCCTGGATCCAGTCATCTGTGATGATGTTCTCGTACTGCTCCTTCATTATCAGATCATGAAGCCAGACCTTCGTCTTATCCACAGCATTCTGACTTTCCGCACACAGCTGAATAATAGCCGGCTCAATGTTTTCTCTGAACTCAAAAACATTGGAATCCTCTTCTTCATCTTCCTCTTCCTTATTGCTTCCTGTCATATAACTCACAATTGCTGTTTGGGAGACAAAAAACAAATGTATGTAACTGGACTCTGTAGGAAGAGTCACACCAGGTTGACGTAAGGACTTACTGATGAGGTCACTGTAGACCAGGGGTAGGCAACCAGTAGCCCTCCAGCTGTTGTGGGACTACATTTCCCATGAGGCATTGCAAGACTGGCAGTTACAATTACTCCCAGAGGCATGATGGGACTTGTAGTTCTGCAACAGCTGGAGGGCCCCAGGTTTCCTACCTCTGCTGTAGACCATATCATCCAATCAGAAATAAGCAGCTTCTTATAATACGGTAGTGCATAGTGCAGTATCAGCCAATGAGATTCAATTTTTTGTAGGCTGCTCAAAAAAAAGCCAACCAACTGAGGGCAGACATGATAAAGGTATCAAAGGTATGGACACTCACATTTCGTGATATTAGAAAATCCAGACAGCCAGGAGGATTGTTTTGCTGCAGCAGATCCGTCCTTCAGCTTCATGGCATTGAGGAAATCATCTACAATTTGCTGAAGCGGAGTGATCAGTTTCACCATTAGAACATATTTGGGTGAGTTATGGCTGACAAATTCCATCATTGCATCTAATACGACTTCGGCCACCACAGCTGAGGATGCCACCCCCAAACCTGCCAATGAAAAGTGGACATTACTATGTAATCATTAATTATACATATAGACTCTATGTGGCCTTACCAGCCTGGACCTGTATTTAAAAACGTATGTCATGTAAATATAAAAACGAGGTCTACATCACAGGCTCCGTACAACTGACCTTCAGATATTGTATACATATAATGGAGGTAGATAGTGATGCAAGGTTGATATACTGTAATGTTACTGGGGGAGCTGGTCATTCAGTGGCACAATATTGGGCTAACAGTTGTGAAGCAAAAAAATAGCTCTGGGTCATGATGTCACTGGAGGAAACCCACTACAAAGCCTCTCCCTCAACCACACCTCCCCAGTACAGAGCACCTTACACTGGTGGTCAGTGGGAAGAATGTTCCTTATATTGGTGGTCAGTGGGAAGAATGCTCCT
>BLSH010232763.1:130033-174908 GCA_018402905.1 Glandirana rugosa
AGAAGGGTGACTAGTGGTTACATTCCTTTTAAGAAGGGTGACTAGTGGTTACATTCCTCGTAAGAAGGGTGGCTAGTGGTTACATTCCCTGTAAGAAGGGTGACTAGTGGTTACATTCTCTGTAAGAAGAGTGACTGGTGGTTACATTCCTTGTATCAGTGGGAAGAATGTCCCTTACATTGGAGGTCAGTGGGAAGAATGTTCCTTACATTGGTGATCAGTGGGAAGAATGTCCCTTACATTGGTGGTCAGTGGGAAGAATGTCCCTTACATTGGTGATCGGTGGGAAGAATGTCCCTTACATTGGTGATCAGTGGGAAGAATGTTCCTTACATTGGTGGTCAGTGAGAAGAATGTCTCTTACATTGGTGATCAGTGGGAAGAATGTCCCTTACATTGGTGATCGGTGGGAAGAATGCTCCTTACATTGGTGATCAGTGGGAAGAATTTTCCTTACATTGGTGATCAGTGGGAAGAATGTTCCTTACATTGGTTGTCAGTGGGAAGAATTTTCCTTACATTGGTGATCAGTGGGAAGAATGTTCCTTACATTGGTTGTCAGTGGGAAGAATTTTCCTTACATTGGTGGTCAGTGGGAAGAATGTTCCTTACATTGGTGATCAGTGGGAAGAATGCCCCCCTTACAGTGATGATTAAAGTTGCACTCTTAGAGACTGCTAACAGCATTGCTGCTGGGTCTTAAAGTACCATTAACCCCAGAAGTATCTTGGTACTATCAGATGGGAGGTCAATCAGCCACAGCTCAAGGAATCCCTAGCATCTTCTGAAGGGACACCAGGCTTCCACCAAACCCTGGCTGAGAATAGGTGCTCTTGTAGTTGGTGTGGCACACACTGTTTCCTGTGTTTATGAGTGTTGTCTGTTCTTATGATGGCAGATTGGCTCACTGTAATGAAAACAATCAATTTGTGTGAAGGAGCACAAACCTGACCTCTTTATTAGGTTACAAACCTGATTCCATGGCAGACAACACAACGGATGTATTTTTCTGCCTCTCGCAGTCTTTGAGAACGTTTCTCACACTTTGTGTCAGCTCATCTGGTTGAGATGTGTCGGAGATGAAGATCTTCTTCAATGGAGTTCCTCTGATGTCCGTCAATTTCTTGGTTTCTGTGCAGGAGGAAATGGATCATAGAATCAGTGTTGAGGCTGAGACACAGTTGGATATAGTTTGTGATACTTTTTTATTTTCACTAACGGGTACATTTGCAGGACAACCTTCAGAGGTGTCCACCCTCTTCTCCGAAGATCTAAGCATTACCACTACACAAAAAAATAGTGAAAAAACAAAAACTGCTGTAATATGCTTTGACAAGAGAACAATGTTGCCTGCAAGTATGGCAGAGCCATTGCATTTAGCAGTGCTTAAAAGGGACATTATGCTGAACACTTCAACATAAGAATTGGGCCCCAACAAGCTGGCTAGCAGAAGAGAGGGTATATTACAGGACTCTGATTTTTTTTTTCATAGTATAATTTTTTCTATTATTAAACTAATTGCTGTGTCATTACTGTTATGCATATTGCTTTGGCCATCGGGGTACTACACATATATCCAACCTGGAATGTCAGAGTGCGTGATGCTATTTGCAGGATAGTGGGCACAGGGGGAGGGTTCCCGAGAAACAGCATATCTTTCTGGCATTACATACATGACCAGTTCTCTTTAAGGATAGGTTACTAGACCCATGTATACCATATGTCACCTCTGGACCCCAACGACACTGATAAAGCATATATTGGTGCCTGGGGACCTAGCCTAGGAATCACAGGAAAGTTATGTACACTATCTCACAAAAGTGAGTACACCCATCACATTTTTGTAAATATTTTATTCTATCTTTCCATGTGACAACACTAAAGAAATGACATTTTGCTACAATGTAAAGTAGTGAGTGTACAGCTTGTATAACAGTGTAAATTTACTGCCCCCTCAAAATAACTCAACACACAGCCATTAATGTCTAAACCACTGGCAACAAAAGTGAGTACACCCCTAAGTGAAAATGTCCAAATTGGGCCCAAAGTGTCTCTCCCCAGTGTCATGTGACTCGTTAATATTACAAGGTCTCAGGTGTGAATGGCCACTGGAAGTTCAACATGGCCCCTCATGGCAAAGAACTCTCTGAGGATCAGAAAAAAAAAAGAATTGTTGCTCTACATAAAGATGGCCTGGGCTATAAGAAGACTGCCAAGACCCTGAAAATGAGCTGCAGCACGGTGGCCAAGACCATACAGCGCTTTAACAGGACAGGTTCCACTCAGAACAGGACTCGTTAGAAGTTGAGCGCCGTGCTCAGCGTCATATCCAGAGGTTGTCTTTGGGAAATAGACGTATGAGTGCTGCCAGCATTGCTGCAGAGGTTGAAGGGGTGGGGGGTCAGCCTATCAGTGCTCAGACCATACGCCGCACACT
The DNA here is from genome assembly GCA_018402905.1 of Glandirana rugosa. Taxonomy (NCBI): domain Eukaryota; kingdom Metazoa; phylum Chordata; class Amphibia; order Anura; family Ranidae; genus Glandirana; species Glandirana rugosa. The sequence goes on from BLSH010232763.1 coordinate 132,471, forward strand.
GCATCTATTTGGTCTGCATGGCTGTCTTCCCGTAAGGAAGCCTCTTCTAAAGATGATGCACAAGAAAGCCCACAAACAGTTTGCTGAAGACAAGCAGACTAAGGACATGGATTACTGGAACCATGCCCTGTGCTCTGATGAGACCAAGATAAACTTATTTGGTTCAGATGGTGTCAAGCGTGTGTGGCTGCAACCAGGTGAGGAGTACAAAGACAAGTGGGTCTTGCCTACAGTCAAGCATGGTGGTGGGAGTGTCATGGTCTGGGGCTGCATGAGTGCTGCCAGCACTGGGGAGCTACAGTTCATTGAGGGAACCATGAATGCCAACATGTACTGTGACCTACTGAAGCAGAGCTTCCCCTCTCTTCAGAGACTGGGCCACAGGGCAGTATTCCAACATAACGACCCCAAACACCTCCAAGATGACCACTGCCTTGCTAAAGAAGCTGAGGGTAAAGGTGATGGACTGGCCAAGCATCTCCAGACCTAAACCCTATTGAGCATCTGCGGGGCATCTTCAAGTGGAAGGTGGAGGGGCGCAAGGTCTCTAACATCCACCAGTTCCGTGATGTCCTCATGGAGGAGGGGAAGAGGACTCCAGTGGCAACCTGTGAAGCTCTGGTGAATTCCATGCTCAAGAGGGTTAAGGCAGTGCTGGAAAATAATGGTGGCCACACAAAATATTGACACTTTGGACCCAGTTTGGACATTTTCACTTAGGGGTGTACTCACTTTTGTTGCCAGCGGTTTAGACATTAATGGCTGTGTGTTGAGTTATTTTGAGGGGACAGCAAATTTACACTGTTATACAAGCTGTACACTCACTACTTTACATTGTAGCAAAGAGTAATTTCTTCAGTGTTTTCACATGAAAAGATAGAATAAAATATTTGCAATGTGAGGGGTGCACTCACTTTTGTGAGATACTGTAGAGACAGCCCCAGGAGCAAAAGCAAGCATGTAGTTATATAGGGAAGGGCGTTTCCAGTATCCATTAGCAACAGCTGGACATGTCACTGGGAGTAAGGTGATGGGAATTGCTGGGTTGGTAGATGTCGGTGCAGTCTCTGTGGTACCAGTTCTCAAATGCTGCACACCTGGGAAGTGGTGTTCGCATGCTGTAGTGGTGCCTAGAGTGCTTTAACAGTGCAACAAGTTAGCTAAGGGTTGACTGTGTTGGTTGCTGCTTGCGTCTGGGTCTGGAGTTACGTCTTTCACATGACTTCAAACTCCTGACTAATGTTTAGGTAATTAGCGAGTGCAGATCTTCCTGTCTCCACTAGGGCACCCCACCCACATGGAGCTTTGCTCTCTGGCTTAAAGCAAATCCTGGGTGCATTTTTCACCAGTGCACAAAGCAAGGTCCATAAAGACATGGATGAGGAAGTTTGGTGTGGAGGAACTTGACTGGCCTGCACAGAGTCCTAACTTCAACCCGATAGAACACCTTTGAGATGAATTAGAGCGGCGACTGCGAGCCAGGCCTTCTCATCCAACATCCGTGCCTGACCTCACAAATGCACTTCTGGAAGAATGGTCAAACATTCCCATAGACACTCCTAAACCTTATAGACAGCCTTCCCAGAAGAGTTGAAGCTGTTATAGCTGCAAAGGGTGGGCCAACTCAATATTGAACCCTACAGACTAAGACTGAGATTCCATTAAAGTTCATGTGCATGTAAAGGCAAGTGTCCCAATACTTTTGGTAATATAGTGTATATGTATATATAAACCAATGTTGAGCTGGGCTTACAACATAAATTCTGTTTAAGAGGTTCCTGCTTGGCCTATAGCAATGTGAAGGTCGAGCGGGACATGAAAAGATAGAATAGAATATTTACGAAAATGTGAGGGGTGTACTTACTTTTGTGAGATACTGTATATCCCATAGTTTGTGGACTCTATAACTTTCCTACAGACTAAATAATATACACTGATTTGGGGGATTTTCACCAAAGAAATGCAGCAGAATACATTTTGGCCTAAATTTATGAAGAAAGATTATTTTATTTGCAACATTTTAAATCAGAAATAAGAAATCTCTATTTTTGTGATAAAATTATAAAAATGTCATATGGGTGCAGTGTCACATGACCGCGCAATTGTCATTCAAAGTGTGACAGCACAGAGAGCCGAGGATTGGCCTTGGCAGGAAGGGGATGGAAGTACCCGGTATTGTAGAGGTTAATATTTAGGTTCTGGTATTGTTATTTCTTTACCTGACGCGGATAAACTGACAATCACATCGGCCTTTTCCGTGGTCACGTCTCCTTTCTTCACCTGAAATGTGAGCGCTCCGATCTTCATCTCATGCGTTCCCTGCGCTGAACTTCTGACTGTTAGAGACACGGTGACACTTATCAGATTATCCGAAATTGTTCTCTTGATCAGACAAGTATGGTCAATAAATGCTGAATGTGTGGCCCTCAGCGGTGTGATCATCCCTCAGCATTTCAGCCAATCATCTCCCAGGACTGCAGGACCTCATATCACTTTTTTCTGTATTAAAGTTAAAGTAACACTAAACAGTATTCTTATTCTTTAAAAGTAATCCATAAACATTCAATATTTAATGGCCCTTTAATCAATTTTTCAATCAATTACGTCTGACTGTGCTCTTCTGTCTCCTTGTAACGTCCGCCATTAGCCCCTGCACCTCCCCCCCCCCCTCATTTTTATTTGTTTGGAAGGAGCAATACACACTGTGGTCACATGCACACTACACATCCCATAGTCCATAATCCCTAGTCTATAATCTATAGTCCATAGCCCCATAGTTCATAATCCCTAGTCTATAATCTATAGTCCATAGCCCCATAGTCTATAATCCCTAGTCTATAATCTATAGTCAATAGCCCCATAGTTCATAATCCCTAGTCTATAATCTATAGTCCATAGCCCCATAGTCCATAATCCCTAGTCTATAATCTATAGTCCATAGCCCCATAGTTCATAATCCCTAGTCTATAATCTATAGTCCATAGCTCCATAATCCCTAGTCTATAATCTATAGTCCATAGCCCCATAGTTCATAATCCCTAGTCTATAATCTATAATCCATAGCCCCATAGTTCATAATCCCTAGTTTATAATCTATAGTCCATAGCCCCATAGTTCATAATCCCTAGTCTATAATCTATAGTGCATAGCCCCATAGTTCATAATACCTAGTCTATAATCTATAGTCAATAGCCCCATAGTTCATAATCCCTAGTCTATAATCTATGGTCCATAGCCCCATAGTCCATAATCCCTAGTCTATAATCTATAGTCCATAGCCCCATAGTCCATAATCCCTAGTCTATAATCTATAGTCCATAGCCCCATAGTCCATAATCCCAAGTCTATAATCTATAGTCCATAGCCCCATAGTTCTTAATAACTGGTATATAATCTATAGTCCATTGCCCCAAAGTCCATAATCCCTAGTCTATAATCTATAGTCCATAGCCCCATAGTCCATAATCCCTAGTCTATAATCTATAGTCCATAGTCCCATAGTCCATAATCCCAAGTCTATAATCTATAGTCCATAGCCCCATAGTTCTTAATAACTGGTATATAATCTATAGTCCATTGCCCCAAAGTCCATAATCTCTAGCCTATGATCTATACTTCATAGCCCCATAGTCCATAATCCCTAGTTTATAATCTATAGTCCAATAGCCCCTTAGTCCATAGCCCTTAGTCCATAATCCCTAGTCTAAAATCCCTAGTCTATAATATATAGTCCTTAACCCCATAGTCTATAATCTTTAGTACATAGCTCCATAGTACATACTACCTAGTTTATAATTCATAGTTCCATAGTCCCATAAACCCCATAAGCCCCATAGTCCATAAACTTCATAGTCCATAAGCTCCATAGCCCCATAGTCCATAGCCCCATAGTCCATAGCTCCATAGTCCATCGCCCCATAGTTCATCTCAGGAGTGAGCATGAGAGGGTGGCTACGTTCCTACATACAGTGGGACTGCAGAGAATGAAAGTAGCCACCCTCTAAAAGGAAGTCAGATTCACATCATTTTATCTGACAGTCACTCACCTGAGCCTTCCTTGTGACTCCCGATCTTTTTATCGAGTTCATCTGAGAATGCCTGATTACAGGAAATATAACAGATATAATATAATATTTGCAGATTACAGGGAATATAACAGATATGGAGTTTTATCACGTCTGTGTATGAGATTGTATGTTAGTGGTCAGGGTCAGGTGGCATATCCCGGTTTTGCTACCTGTATGGTTTCGGAGTCTTTGGGGTGCAGCAGGATGTTCACCTCCTTCAGATGGACCGGTTTGTTTTTGCTGCTAAAGTTGAGAATTTCTTCAAACATTAAAGCAGCGACAATAGATCTGGGAAATGCAAGGGCCCCGGCCCCGATTGCCGGGAAAGTTATGGAGACCTTCCTCCTCTTCTCCGTCTCACTTAGACACTGCTTTATAATGTCACTTATTGTCTGTTAAAAATAATATAAGTAGTTAAAAGCATTATATATCTAATAAATACATGTGGTGGCTGCATTCATTTTCTGTTGCCTGTCCAAGAATATATTCAGCAAGTACAAAATAACTGCTGTTGATCCTGCCGGGGATGTCCTTGTAACCTGTGCGCTGGGTTGAAACCTCAAACAATGAACCTCCACCTGTGTAATGGTGATGAGAGACAGGAAGGTGTCTGTAGTTCAAATCACAAAAGAACAATGCCAATATTGCTCTTTCATGGATACAGTACAGCGAGTGTTGTCACCCACAGATATAAAGTGTGCTACTAGCAGGATCACCAGGTGAAAATAAAGGGAAAAATGAAAAATAAAACAAATGCAGCCATCACATCTAAGAACTAGTAAGCTGCAGTATATGACATCTTAGTTCTTGGGTTCCGAAGCTTTAAAATGGTTGTAAATAGAAATGGGCCGAACACCCCCTAGCTCTAACATTAACCTGAACAGTGAACCCCATCTTGGAAAATCAAACGTTCCCATTTTGAAGGCTTTTATGCAAGTAATTGGCCATAAAAGGGGTATAGGGGGTCTGGTTACTGCCCTCGGGGACATGTATAAATGCAAACATTTTTTTTAAAAACAATTGTTTTCTTTTCAGGAGCAGTGATTTTATTGATGCTTAAAGTGCAAAAATAAAAATGAAAAATTCCAGTAGTGCCTGGGGGGTCCCCTGCGTGTAAAGTGGCGCATATGTAGCATATATAGAACATGCTGCAGCAAAATGACATTTCTAAATGAAAAAAACGAGTCAAATCACATTTAAAATGACTCGCGGTTCAGGTCTGGTATGGATTTTAAGGGGAACCCCACGCCAAAATAAAAAAGAAAACGGTGTGGGTTTCCCCCCAGAACCTGGGCATGCAGCCTGGCAGGTCGGGAAAGGGGGGGGGACAAGCGAGCGCGCCCCTCCTGAACCATACCAGACCACATGCCCTCAACATGGGGGGGGCGTGCCATGTTGATTGGGACAATGGCCTCTTCCTGACAACCCTGAGCTGTGGTTATCGGGGTTTGCTTGTGGGGGGGGGGCTTATCGGAATCTGAAATTCCTCCCAGGTCCCATACCCCTCTATGTAAATGGAACCAAGAAAAAGAGGCAAGGTTTTTGTCAAATCCTTTATTAAAAGGAAAAAAACAAAAAAAAAAAAACAAACAACAACAGTGTCCTCGTTTGTAAATCATCAATCAAGTCGCCCGCGGCACCCGAAAATTTTTTTTTTCCGCCTTCTAGGATGGGGGGACTGCCGAATGCCTCCACCTGGCAATGTCACCTGGTGGCCCCGTCTGTGATATTACAAGTGGGGGCATTGCTACCAGGTGGCGTCGCCAGGTGGCCCCGCCCTTAACTGTAAAAGAACTGTCAAAGCAACGAGGAGGCGGCATTTGGCGGTCCTAGAAGGCGGGAGCGTTTTTTTCAGGTGCGACGGGTGGCTTTATTGATGATGGATTTACATTGGGGAACACTGTTTTTTTATTTTTAATAGAGGAATTGTCAAAAACATGTCTCCTGTTTATTTTTTTTGTACACCTTTTTTGGTGACGATGAAAGTAGCATACAGGTTTGCACCACAGCTTGAAAGTCTTTTTGAACAGGCTGCAATATCTAAAACAAAATTGCATCTGTATAAAAATAAATAGATACAAGCTTTGTGTCTTTTTTTGGACACTTACGGTGAATATAGCATTAAGGTTTGAACCACAGCTAGAAAGCCTTTTTGAGCAGGTAACAATTTTTGAGTGATTGAGCACCATATTAACGTTTGAAAAAAAATGTTAGAGCCCGTTCACACAGGGGCGACTTGCACTCCGACTTGAGTAGCCCCAAGTCGCTTGACATCTCAAATCCCATTGAAGTGAATGGGAGCCATCTTAATGTACACTCCGACTTCAGAAAAGGTTCCTGCACGATTTCAAGGCGACTTCAATCCGACTTGTGCCCATAGAATTCAAGTCACCTCCAAGTTGGATCCCTCATCTACATGGAAGTGACTTTACAGTGAAAAGAATAGAATTTATCTAGGGCAACCCTCTCCCTCCCTGCTCTGATTGGCAACAGGCAAAGTTGCCTGGCAAGTCGCCTGAAGTCGCCTAGCAAATCGCCCCATGTTGAAGGCATGCGGCCTGGTATGGTCTGGGGGGGGGGGGTGCTTGCTCATTCCACCCCCTTTCCGGGCCTGGCAGGCTGCGTGCTTGGAAAGGGTCTGGTATGGATTTTTGGGGGGACCCTATGCTACTTTTCCAGCGTTGAGGTTCCCATTAAAACCCATACCAGACCAAAGGGCCTGGTATACTCTTGGAAGGGGACCCCATGCTGTTTTTTTTTTAATTTGGTGTGAAGTTCCCCTGCAAGATCCGCAGAGCACAAGTCGCATGCCAAAGTTGGATCACTTAACAAAACAATCCAACTTTGATCCGACTTCAACGCTTTTCAATGGGCTGAAGTGGGATCAAAGTCGGACAAAAGTAGTATAGGAACCTTTTTCAAAGTTGGTACGACTTTGAAAAAACACAAGTCGGACCAGTTAAGACAGCTTTCATAGGGAATCATTGTTTTTGTGACATAATGCGACTTGTGCTCCTAATGTCGGTCCGGGAATCGGACTAGTGTGAACCCAGGCGTAGTGTGTTTTTGGACACAGACAAAGATAAAAATAGCATACAGGTTCGCACCATAGCTAGAAAGCCTTTTGAACAGGCCGCAATTTCTTAAACTAAGCAGGCATTTAGCTTCTGAAAGAAAATTGTTTATTTTTTGGACACCGATGAAGGAAATGGCATACAGGTTTGCACCACAGATAGAAAGCCTGTTAGGACTGACCACAATTTCTGAGAGCTTAAGCGGGCATTTAGCATCCATATAATGAAAACACATTAGTGTCTTTTTTGGACACGGACAATGGAAATAGCATGCAGGTTTGCACTACAGCTAAAAAGCTTGTTTGGACAGGCTGAACTAGGGTGCAAACATGCCTGTGCTCCTCCCAAAAGTTGAGGGAGGGTGGTAGTGTGGCTGTTTTGTGGACCTGTATGGTAGCACATATACTAAAATAAGGAAACTCAAATATTCCTGGTCAGGTTAACATCAGTCCATAAGAAAACAGAAAACGGCTTACTTCAGCTTGTAGCTTCTAAAGTATCCAAGTCCAGGCCACAGTGACACAAAGCCCAGCCAGCAGTAGAGGTTTCAAAAGCTTCACACAGGTCCAGCAAAAACAGCCACACTCATTCTCCCTTAACTTCTCTCAATTTCCCCTTTAACCTTTAGCCTTCTGCTGGGTTAACCCCTGCTGCCTCTCTTAAAGGGGCCAGGACTGTAGAGACTGTACATATCTGCCATCAAAAATGCATCCCCTTTGGCCAGTTGAACACCGCTTGCAGTGGAGACAGCAGACTGCACCTACCTACACTCTGCCCCTCTGTGTCCACCCATCCACCGTTGGACACAGTCATGGATTTTGGACAAGTGGCTGGTTCTGGTAGATAAATGTTATTGAATGAAACATGTCCACTTTCAGCATTACTAGTTACTAAACAGAGAGGTCAGGCAGAAGTTGAAGAAGAATGAGAAGTCTACTAGAAGAGTGTGATAGCCAACCTGGAAGAAGGGGTATCCTGGCACAAGTACCAGACTGTATTAGAGGAGACTCAGTGGTAAAACCAAATCGAACAATGATAACATTGAGAAAATGGATGGCACTTTCGCCAGCTCCCCTGGTGAACACTTGGAAATACTTTCTCCAAAATTCACCCTGCTTAAACGTTGCCTCTGGAATAAAGCTAACATCTCCACTAAGACCAAAAGTCACCTCATCCAAACACTGATCCCACCAATTCTCCTGTATGGATCAGAAACAAAGACTCTTTTCAGACCTGAAACAAATAAGCTTGAGATCTTCCAAATGCTATGCCTGAGTGGGTGTCACTCTTCATTATCGCCATAAGAATAAGACAATTCAGACAAGTTCTTCAGTCAAAGAATAAATTAAAAAATGCAGACTGTCATTGATGTGGCCATAAATATCACATCCAACCACTGATGGTGGAAATGTATTGTGAACAACACACGGAATCCAGCAGCAACCATAACAGCAGATTGGTTGAGAGGATGACCTGCTCCTCAATGTCAGCTAAGGATTAAAGAAGAAAGAAGATGCCTGCAGTGCAATGATCTGCACACGTTTCAGTAGTGTGATACTCTGCAGAGGTTCTGGGTAGAGTTTCAGGAGTGTAATGTTCTGCAGGAAGAACGTGAGTACCAGCTTGATTTCAGGAAGAACAGAGAGACAGCTGACCATCTTTTTTTCAGGGCATTAAACATTGGAATATTTTTTTGACTATATAGAGCCCCACATTTGTACATTCTACACCGACATAGGACCGCATCAACTATAAAAAGATGATTTTACAAGTCTTAGAGGGAAATCATATTGAAAGAAAAATGGAGGCACTTGCTGCAGGCCTTCTCCTAAAATTGTTAGTTACCTGGCTGCATCTAACATCAATAATTTGAGTACAGAACAAACATGTAAGAGGGGGGTTACCGACCTTGAGGTTTTACCCACCAATTAGCATGGAGTTAGAATGAGGAGGTCCATTTATGGTGTAGGAGGAGCAGTAGAGGAGTTTGGAGGAGCAGTGTGAACCTCTTTGGATGGACTCACATGGTGAGGCCTATGCCCGAACAGGGATACCAGAACCATTCATTTCGGAACCGTAAGGCACCACAGCAGCTCTTTCTATTAGAACCCATGGGAGGGACAGGTTGTGAACTGTGAGCTCTCCATAGGATTAGGCTTTATCCACTTCTTTTGGGATGATACAACCAGATGTTTTGGAAGGTACCATGAAGTGATGCATTCTCTACCATATTTTTTTTCATACAATGAAAGTTGTTGAATAAATGATTTTAAGGAAAGTCATCTTGCCTCCATGTAATGCTGACTGCAACGACCAGCTTGTGAAGTGGGTGCAACTGCTTAAAGTCCTCAGGCAGTCAGGTACAACAGTAAAGCCTTGGAAAATCCTTATAGAAGCCAGTTTGGTATAGAAGTGGTGGTGATCAATCACAAGGCTCAGACAGAGTGCCGGTCCAGTACACCAGCCAAAATGTCTGGGCACCTGTGTCGCACTGGCTACCGCTATGGACGTAACTGTATGGTAATTGTATCTGGACCACCATAGTAAAGAGGCCTCTGCAAGGAAGTGTGCTCCTCTCTAGGCCTAGGGCCTGCAACGAAAACTGCCAAGAGACTGTAATGGAACCTGCTAGGACAAGGTGGTAAGTGGCCTCCTGTAAATCCAAGAACTGGCTTAACAACCTGGATGCTAGGGGTCCTCTTACAATCATGTAACCAGTGAATTCAGAGTAAAGTCAGGACTCCTGTTTTGGGTGAAGATTCTGGGGTGTGTGATGCTCTGCAGAATCTGTGCATAGGGAACCTGGGGTGTTATGCACGGAGTAAGCTCTGGGTAGAGATACTGGGGTGTAATGCTCTGCAGATGCTTTGGGTAGATTTGCTGGGGGTGATTACAAATCAATACAGTTTACATTTTTGCTGTAGAGAAGTACAATGCCTTGAAAAGTATTCATACCCCTTGAAATTTTCCACATTTTCTCAGGTTACAACCAAAAATGTAAATGTATTTTATTGGGATTTTATGTGATAGACCGACACAAAGTGGCTCATAGTTGTGAAGTGGAAGGAAAATGATAAATGATACAAATAAATCTGTGAAAAGTGTGGGGGGCATTTGTATTCAACCCCCCCCAGCCCCCCTGAGTCAATACTTTGTAGAACTACCTTTTGCTGCAATTACAGCAGCAAGTCTTTTTGGGGAAGTCTCTGGCAGCTTTGCCCATCTAGAGAGGACATTTTTGCCCATTCTTCTTTGCAGAATACCCCAAGCTCTGTCACATTGGATGGAGAGCGTCGGTGATCAGCAATTTTAAAGTCTTGCCACAGATTCTCAATGTGATTTAGGTGGGGACTGTGACTGGGCCATTCTAACACATGAATATGCTTTCATTTCTAAACCATTCCATTGTAGCTCTGGCTGTATGTTTAGGGTCGTTGTCCTGCTGGAAGGTGAACCTCCGCCCCAGTATTAAGTGTTTTGCAGACTCTAACAGGTTTTCTTCTAAGATTGCCCTGTATTTCATCTTTCCATCAACTCTGACCAGCTTCCCTGATCCTGCTGAAGAAAAGCATCCCCACACCATGATGCTGCCACCACCATGTTTCACGGTGGGGATGGTGTGTTCAGGATGATGTGCAGTGTTAATTTTCCGCCACACATAGCGTTTTACTTTTAGGCCAAAAAGTTCAATCTTGGTATTAGAGGTAACCCTGCAAAACTGACTTTTTTGCAGCGAATGCACATTCTCACGCGCACCTGTGCACGCCGGAAACGGCGCCAAAGGGCCATATTTCAACCCTGCACGCCCTGCAGCAAGCGCTGTCTGATCTACATCATGTAGCGTGTGGTCCTGAGCAACCTGTACTCCGATTCTCTGTTCCTGTGACCCGGCTGGCCTGACTTTGCTGATTTCTGCCTGCACCGACCCCTGGACTGTCTACGACGACTCTCTTGCCTAGCCCTCCTGTACTTTGCCTGCCTGCCTGCCTGTTGACGACCTGCCTGAACCCGACCATCCATCTGCCTGCTCCTCTTGTACCGCACCGCCAGCCTGTTCACGACCCGGCCTGTACGACCATTCTTCTAGTGCAAGAGTGCACCAACAGACTTCTACCAACACCAGTGACCCAGTCCGACCCTCATGCCATCCTGCACTCCCGAGCCACCTGTCTATTCTACCAGGGGTTCCCGAGTCAGGGTTGTAAGGGAGGTCACCCGCTGCATAAGTCAGACTCATCCACCAGGTACGTGACACTTGGTCTCTCTTAACCAGAGCCCATTCTACCACATGTTTGCTGTGTCCCCCGCATGGCTTCTCGCAAACTGCAAACGGGACTTCTTCTGGTTTTCTTTCACCAATGACTTTCTTCTTGCCACTCTTCCATAAAGGGCAGATTTGTGGAGAGCACAACTAAGGCTCCATGCACACTGGACGCTATAGGGCTCTTTCAGCGTCGGGCAGGAGACGCTGCTCACAAAACGTTCTATTTGCAGTGTTTTGTAAGCAGCGTTTAGCGGCGTTTTTTGGCTTTTTTTTTTTTTTTTACTTCATTGGCTTCCATTGACTGCAAAAAACGCCAGACGCCGATATACCGGCGTTTAGCGGCGTTTAGCGGCGTCTGGCGTTTTTTGTGGTCGGGAGAACGACTTTTGAACGCCAATTCAGATAACAGCCCAAAAACGTCACTGCTGATAAAAGACAATAAACGACCATGTGTGCCTATGGACACATAGGATAAAATAAAGTGGCGTTTTTGGGCTGTTAAAAAGACGCCAAAACGACAATAAACGGTCGTTTTTGAGATACAGTGTGCATGGAGCCTTATAGTTGTCCTGTGGACAGATTCTCCCACCTGAGCTGTTACCATGGACCTCTTGGCTGCTTCTCTGGTCAATGCTCTCCTTGCCCGGCCGGTCAGAGCTCCGTGAGATGTTCAAAGCTTGGGACATTTTTTATAACCTAACCCTGCTTTAACCTTCTCCACAACTTTATCCCTGACCTGTCTAGCGTGTCCCTTGGCCTTCATGATGCTGTTTGTTCAATAAGGTTCTCTTTAACAAACCTCTGAGGGCTTCACAGAACAGCTGCATTTATACTGAGATTAAATGACACACAGGTGGCCTCTATTTACTAATTAGGTGATTTCTGAAGGTATTACATAAAATCCCAATAAAATACATTTATGTTTTTCGTTGTAACATGACAAAATGTGGAAAATTTCAAGGGTGTGAATACTTTTTCAAGGCACTGTAATTACCCTAGTGCTATGTAGTGAGAGGATCTTTGACTGGCTGGGGCTGTGCAATGAGCAGATGGTACACCAGATACCATTATCCCGCACTAAAAAGTAAACCCTCAAAATTTTTCACCTGCAGCAGCCCCCCCCCCCCAGCCTCCCTTTACTTACCTGAGCTCATAACGATCCCGTGGCGGGGACGAGCCTTGCAGCTCACCCAAGCCTCATTGGCTGGATTGATAGCAGGGGAGCCATTGTGGTGGTCACTCGAGAAGAGGAAGAGCCTGGAGCACCGCTGGAGGACCCCAGAAGAAGGGGTTAGGGGCCATTCTGTGCAAAGCCGCTGCACAGAGGAGGAGAGTATGAAAAAAAATTGAGCCTTTAGTTTTCGCTTTATCCTTCTACAAAACTGCTTTGTAGAATTAGTAAAAGCTCTTCACATTCAGCGCAACCTGTTCCGTAAAGTATAAGAGGTTTCACAGAATATCCAAGCCACTTCTCCAGTTTTGATGACTGTTGGGAAGATTCCCCAACATTTATATCCACAAAGGTATCACCGACACCTTCATCCAATCACCATGGAATGTGTCAAGGCTGATTGTCCAAGAACAGAATGGGAGGTGTGAGAGTTGTGGAACCCCCCACCCCGTGCTTATTAAAATGGTTTGGATAAGCTAGGGTGACCAGACGTCCCCGGTTCCCGGGGACAGTTCCTGTTTTGAGGAGACTGTCCCCAAATTGGCGGACTGATCCTGGGCGAGTGCACTTCGAGCTGGGGCAGAGGGGGGCACCCAGGGCCGGCCCTACCATGGGTCCCACAGCTGGCTGTCTCTGACGGGGATGAAGGGGGGCGAGCGCCGCTGGATTACACATAGCGGGGATCTCCCTCTTACCCAGCTGTCAGACGAAGTCCCTCCTCCTCCTAAGCCGGTTCCTATGATAGGCAGCACACTAGTGAGGTCTATGATAGAAGGCGGGACATCACCTGAGGACAGCGGCCGCATGGGGTAAACCAGAGATCCCCTTTCTGTATAATCCGACTTCTCTCCACGCTCGCTATACTGATCACAAGGTAAGGCTTCAACAGACTGCTGGGCACTGAACAGGCTGCTGGGCACTGAACAGGCTGCTGGGCACTGAACAGGCTGCTGGGCACTGAACAGACTGCTAAGCAATGAACATGTTTATGGGCACTGAATGGACTGCTGGGCACTGAACAGACTGCTGGGCACTGAACAGACTGCTAAGCAATGAACAGGTTTATGGGCACTGAATGGACTGCTGGGCACTGAACAGACTGTTGGGCACTGAACAGACTGCTAAGCAATGAACAGGTTTATGGGCACTGAACGGACTGCTGGGCACTGAACAGACTGTTGGGCACTGAACAGACTGCTAAGCAATGAACAGGTTTATGGGCACTGAATGGACTGCTGGGCACTGAACAGACTGTTGGGCACTGAACAGACTGCTAAGCAATGAAAAGGTTTATGGGCACTGAACGGACTGCTGGGCACTAAACAGACTGTTGGGCACTGAACAGACTGTTAAGCAATGAACAGGTTTATGGGCACTGGACGAGCTGCTGGGGACTGAACAGACTACTACGCTATGAACAGGTTTATGGGCAATGAACGGACTGCTGGGCACTGAACAGACTGCTGCGCAATTAAAAGGCTGCTGGGCACTGAACAGGCTGCTGGGTACTGAACAGACTGCTGGGCACTGAACAGACTGCTGGGCACTGAACAGGCTGCTGGGCAATGAACAGGCTGCTGGGCAATGAACAGACTGCTGGTGTCACGTACCTGGTGGTTGAGTCTGGCTTATGCGGGGGCAACCTCTCTTGCGGCCCTGGTTTGCGAACCCCTGGTAGTGCAGACAGGGAGTTCGGGAGCGCAGGGGAGCATGAGGGCTGGACAAGTCTCTGTTGGATGGTATGAGTCCACTGAAGCTCGTGCAGACTGAAGTATAGTGGTGTGGTCTGGGTTGGCACCTGGCTGGCAGCGAAGTACAGATGGATCAGGCAAATGGGTAGTCGGGTACAGGCTGGGTCGGTAACGGGCAGCCAACGGAAGTACAAAGGGCACAGGCAGGAGAGTGGTTGTAAACAGTCCGAGGTCAAGGCAGGCAGATAATAGCAAAGTCAAGAAGGGAAGCCGGGGTCACAGGAACAGGAAGTCTTCTCAAAGCAATCACTGGGGGGTAAACTGGTCACCTGAATGCTGTAGAATGGACAGCATCTGCTGCAGGATGCTGTCCAGTTAAATAGACCGCTTTGTCACCATTGGCACTCCCAGGCGCGCGCACACGGCCGCAGACCCCCGGAAACTGCCATTTTACTGACAGCTGGGCACTGAACAGGCTGCTGGGCACTGAACACACTACTGGGTACTGAACAGGCTGCTGGGCACTGAACAGGTTGCATTGGTTGGCACTGAACAGGTTGCATTGGTGGGCACTGAACAAACTGCGTTGGTGGGCACTGAACAAGCTGCATTGGTGAGCACTGAACAGGCTGTGTTGCTGTGCACTGAACAAGCTGCGTTGGTGGGCACTGAACAGGCTGCATTGGTGGGCACTGAACAGGCTGCATTGGTGGGCACTGAACAAGCTGCGTTGGTGGGCACTGAAAAGGCTGCATTGGTGGGCACTGAACAGGCTGCGTTGGTGGGCACTGAACAGGTTGCGTTGGTGGGCATTGAACAGGCTGAGCTGCTGGGCACTGAACAGGCTGCATTGGTGGGCACTGAACAGGCTGCGTTGGTGGGCACAGAACAGGCTGCATTGGTGGGCACTGAACAAGCTGCATTGGTGGGCACTGAACAAGCTGCATAAGTTGACACTGAACAGACTGTCTTGATGGGCACTGAACAGGCTCAGCTGCTGGGCATTGAACATGCTGCATTGGTGGGCACTGAACAGGCTGCGTTAGTGGGCACAGAACAGGCTGCGTTGGTGGGCACTGAACAGGCTGTGTTGATGGGCACTGAACAGGCTGCATTGATGGGCACTAAACAAATAGGCTGCATTGGTGGGCACTGAACAGGCTGAGCTGCTGGGCACTGAACAGGCTGAGCTGCTGGGCACTGAACAGGCTGCGTAGGT
The DNA here is from genome assembly GCA_018402905.1 of Glandirana rugosa. Lineage (NCBI taxonomy): Eukaryota > Metazoa > Chordata > Amphibia > Anura > Ranidae > Glandirana > Glandirana rugosa. The sequence goes on from BLSH010232763.1 coordinate 147,957, forward strand.
GGGCACTGAACAGACTGCAAAAACAAATAAAATAGTTCCCCCATAGGAATCAAATAACAATATATAGGTCGGTCAGATGTGAAATCACGATCGACCAGTCTAGCCACACATCCCAATCTAGGATGGGGTCCCTAGGGCTATAATTCAAGACAAAACAAAATTGTGTAAAAACACAAATAAGCCCATTGGAGGGACACTCAAGGCATAAATTGAATAAAATATAATTTATTGAAAACCAAAGAGAAATAATAAAGACAAAAATCAAGCCATTTACCGTTGAAACACACAATTAAAATTGACAACGTTGTCAGTACAGATCGGGAACATACACCACCACACGCACCGCATACATACACTGATGAGAAATAGCAAATAGGGCTGCCGGCAAGCAGTGTGGATGGCAATCTTGCACGGTTGGAACTCAGAGTGTGTAATGCAGCACCATATGGTTCCCACAGGCAGGCTCCTGAAAGAGGAATGTGGCTGCACTGTATGAACACCCCGTCGGCCCAGCGAAGGTGAAAAGAACAAGTGCCAGGTAGGCAGGGCCGGGATGGATGGAATGTTCGTGGTCGGTGGTATCACCGGAGGAGGCTAGTGTGTGGGCAGACAGGCAGGGAATGTAGACAAAGTTATAAGTTATGGACCATAGTATTGGTCGTGATCCACTGGTGAGAAAATAAACTGCCGTCCGTATCGTCAATGGACACTAGGATGGTGTCGGCCACACACGGACCAGCGGCCTCTTCCATGAAGCAGGGTGCTGTTGACCATGTGAGTGGAGGGAAATGTGTGGATGGGGGCCCCTGGCACCAGCAGCAGTGACAAGCACTCGGCAAGGATTGGCTCAAGTCTGAGGGAAGTATGCGTGTGTGCCCAATAGTAGCTATGAGCAATCGCTAAATAGGCTCACCACTCTTTGGCGGCTTGTCTGCAGCGACCTGGATACGGAAGCTCAAAGGAGAGGAAAGTCCGTAGAGATGAGAGGGGTGCTCGGCTTGTCCGCCATCGTTGCAGATCCAGTGTTCGCGGCTATGGGAGTCCAGGAGCCGGAATCACGTGGGGGTGGTGGGTGTGAGCGGCTGAGGCTTCCCGAAGGAATAGAATGACGTGAACACTGACGCATTTCGTCCACCTATCGTGGACATTTTTCAAAGCAAAGTCGGGACTGAAGGCCTAGGGGTATATATACTGTTTAGGTAATTGAAAGTGTAATACCTAGATTTAACCACCAGGTGTCAACAACAGTCGCTCGTCACACCAGTCATTCTGGAAAAAATAGCAAAAGGTTGAATAAACTGCAGCAGTCTATTTACTTAGGCTCGTGACCCACGAAATCTAAGGAGCTTCGAACAAGTCTGAAAAGCATAGGCATTGCACGTCCGTCAGTCACTAGAGCTTGCATTAGTGCTCCATTTGGCAAATAAGTTCAATCAAAGGGATGAGAGACAAGGGGGAACACGGGCTCCTGTTGTGGTATATGTACCCCATGTATATCTCCACAGTGTACCGCAGGAGGTCACTCCTCAATTCCCAGGCTCTCTTGTATAGGGGTCAAGGTTCCAAGAAAACTGAAAGGTTGCATTCTGTATTTAACCCTCCCGGTACCATGGAGTCAAGGAGAAAAATAACCATCTTCTACTTTTGCAACAGCACCGTATCAAAGTCTCCCCTTCTCAACGGAAAATTCAGGGTGTAGATGCCCTTCACCGTTAGTCCATCTGTTCTACCTCCGTGGTATTGTTTAAAATGGTTGGCCAAGGGTTTGTCCTCATCTTTTTTCCCCCTGATGCTGGTTAGATGTTCCACAATTCTCACTTTGAGGGGACGTTTAGTCTTTCCCACATAGGCCTTCCCACACGGACAAATTATTTGGTAAATCACTCTGGTGGTTGAACAGTTTATGAACCTCTTAATCCTAAAACGTTTAGGACCGTCTGCATTTGTAAATGTATCTGTTTTATGCACAAACTGGCAGATATTGCATCTACCGCAGGGATACATGCCGAGTTTTTTTGAGCGTTCGGTTAACCAGTCGGTAGTGGGAGATCTCTTATATTCAGAATGTACCAAGAGGTGGAAGAGATTTTGGGCCCTTTTGGCTACCATTAGAGGGTGTGGGCCAACAATGTCCTTCAGAAGGGGGGTTCTGGTCAGTAAATGCCAGTGCTTGTTAAGGATCACCCTCACCTGGTTCCATTGTGCCCCGTATTTAGTGATGATCCTAGATGGTGAATTAATTATCCTATTTGGCTCCTCTCGGGGGGGGGGTGGTGAAGGTGGCGAGACCCTAACTAAATCGCTGTGTTTGCTTGCGGCAGCTCGCCGCTTCGCTTTTCTAAGGCTGTTATGTGAATAACCCCTTTCCCTGAAGCGGGCATATACTGCCTTTGTCTCCTGATCAAATTTCACCTCCGTTGAACAGTTTCTGCGAGACCTCAGGAACTGGCCTACCGGGATGCCGTTAATGAGGGATTTTGGATGACAGCTGCTGGCATGAAGTAGTGTATTGGCAGCTGTGGGCTTCCGAAAGGTCTGGGTGAGTAAGACACTACCCTCCCTAGTTATGGTCAAGTCAAGAAAGGGGAGTGTCTGTGTATCAGCTCAGTATGTGAGATGAATATTCTGATCATTACAGTTTAGCTCCTCGAGGAAGGCGTTCAGTTCCTCCCGAGAACCAACCCAAAGTACCAGAATATCGTCTATGTACCTGACCCATAGATGAACATGGGCCAGGAACATAGACAAACCATATACTACCTGCTCCTCCCACAGGCCTAAGTGCAGGCACGCGTATGCCGGTGCCCACGGGGCACCCATAGACGTGCCTCGTATCTGTTGGTAAGAGACACCCAGGAACTGGAAGCAATTGTTAGTGAGCATAAACTCCAAAAGGTCTATAATGAACTCGTTATGTGCTCCCAGCTCAGGGTGCCTCCTCTCCAAAAAGGGTGCGACTGCCCTGAGGCCCCACTGGTGGGGAATGGACGTGTAGAGAGACTCCACGTCAGTGCCCACCAGTAGGGTCCCCTCGGGCACGTGTATGTCTGTTAGAAGACTGTGCTGAAGGGTTAATTACACTTGGTTGTGGTTTCTTCTAATTCATGAAGGAGCAGCTCTATTTAAACTTCCTGCTTCCTGTAGGAAGTGCTGTCTGATCTATAGCGTGTACCCGTCCTTCCTGAGCAACTTGTGCCTGTTATCTGTTCCTGTCTCCTGTTCCTGTGACCCGGCTTGCCCGATCTTGTCTGAACTTCGCCTGTACCGACCCTTGGCCTGCCTACGACCATCCGATTGCCTGATCCTTCTGCACCTCTGCTGTCAGCCTGTTAACGAACCCTGCCTGTACCCGACCACTCTTTTGCCTGTTCCTCTGTACCGCACCGCCAGCCAGTTGCCGACTGGACCCCTTCCTCAGGCGCGGCTCTCAAATCAACTGGGCCGGTCGCCTAATGAAACGCGTCGCATTGTAGTGACGTCACCCGCCTGCGCCTGGTCTCCTGCGGCTCAAGCCTCGTTCTGACACAAGCCGGCTCCACCATCTGTATCCACTGACGAGCGGACAGTCACCGCAGTGTAAGAAGACACAGCACACAGTGCACAGAGCGATCGTGACGCCACCCATGGACTGGATCTTTTTGCTGTCACTCATCAGAGTTTTGTGAGTGTTTTTAATCCTTTCTTGCAATAAATATGTGTTAAAAACTGCACTTAGAGGCGCCTCCCTTCTTCCTTGTCATTACACTTTCAATGACCTAAACAGTATATATACCCCTAGGCCTTCAGTCCCGCCTTTGCTTTGAAAAAGTCCACGATAGGTGGACGAAACGCGTCAGCGTTCACGTCATTCTACTCCTTCGGGAAGGCTCAGCCGCTCACACCCACCACCCCCACGTGATTCCGGCTCCTGGACTTGTCATGTGACCGCGGCGGCCACTCCCATAGCTGCGAACACTGGATCTGCAACGACGGAGGACAAGCCGAGCACCCCTCTCATCTCTACGGACTTTCCTCTCCTTTGAGCTTCCGCATCCAGGTCGCTGCAGACAAGCCGGCGAAGAGTGGTGAGCCTATTTAGCGATTGCTCATAGCTACTATTGGGCACACACGCATACTTCCCTCAGACTTGAGCCAATCCCTGCCGAGTGCTTGTCACCGCTGCTGGTGCCAGGGGCCCCCATCCACACATTGCCCTCCACTCACATGGTCAACAGCACCCTGCTTCACGGGAGAGGCCGCTGGTCCGTGTGTGGCCAACACCATCCTAGTGTCCATTGACGATACGGATGGCAGTTTATTTTCTCACCAGTGGATCACGACCAATACTATGATCCATCACTTATAACTTTGTCTACATTCCCTGCCTGTCTGCCCACACACTAGCCTCCTCCGGTGATACCACCGACCACGAACATTCCATCCATCCCGGCCCTGCATATCTGACACTTGTTCTTTTCACCTTTGCTGGGCCGACGGGGTGTTCATACAGTGCAGCCACATTCCTCTTTCAGGAGCCTGCCTGTGGGAACCATATGGTGCTGCATTACACACTCTGAGTTCCAACCGTGCAAGATTGCCATCCACACTGCTTGCCGGCAGCCCTATTTGCTATTTCTCATCAGTGTATGTATGCGGTGCGTGTGGTGGTGTATGTGAATGCCAGCCGGCTGACCCCTTCCCGATCTGTACTGACAACGTTGTCAATTTTAATTGTGTGTTTCAATGGTAAATGGCTTGATTTTTGTCTTTATTATTTCTCTTTGGTTTTCAATAAATTATATTTTATTCAATTGGGCTTCTTTGTGTTTTTACACAATTTTTTACTGAACAGACTGCATTGGTGGGCACTGAACAGGCTGAGCTGATGGGTACTGAACAGGCTGCATTGATGGGCACTGAAAAGACTGCATTGACAGGCACTGAACAAGTTACATTGATGGGCACTGAACAGACTGAGCTGATGGGCACTGAACAGGCTGCATTGATAGACACTGGTGAGGCTGCATTGAAGGGCACTGATCAGGCTGCATTCATGGACACTGGAGAGACCGCATCGATGGACATTAGTAAAGCTGCACTGATAAGACTGAGCTGATGGGCACTAATGAGACTGCATTGATGGGCACTGGTGAAGCTGCATTGATGGGCACTGATGAGGCTGAGCTGATGGGCATTGGTGAGGCTGCATTGATGGGTACTGGTGAGGCTGCATTGATGGGCACTGATGAGGCTGAGCTGATGGGCACTGGTGAGGCTGCATTGATGGGCACTGGTGAAGCTGCATTGATGGGCACTGATGATACTGAGCTGATGGGCACTGGTGAGGCTGCATTGATGGGCACTGATAAGGCTGCATTGATGGGCACTGATGAGGCTGCATTGATGGGCACTGGTGAGGCTGCATTGATGGGCACTGATGAGGCTGAGCTGATGGGCACTGGTGAGGCTGCATTGATGGGCACTGATCAGGCAGCATTGATGGGCACTGATGAGGCTGCATTGATGGGCACTGATGAGCCTGCAGTGATGGGCACTGATGAGGCTGAGCTGATGGGCACTGGTGAGGCTGCATTGATGGGCACTGATCAGGCTGCATTGATGGGCACTGATAAGGCTGCATTGATGGGCACTGATGAGCCTGCAGTGATGGGCACTGATGAGTATAATACACTCTTCAAATGTGCTTTAAAGCATGGTTTTCCCTTTTACGAACAAGAAAATAATGACGTTATGCGGTTGGGCTGGTATAATAATGCTATGGGGCTGGTGTGAAATGATTCCCAGAAATAACGTATATATCATGCAATCACTACATAAACACCACACCACATACACTGCTTATATTGGCCAGCACATTAGATTGCTTTAAAAAAGGCCTGGATTTTTTTCTTAATGTAAATAAGATAACTGGGTGCTGACATTTTTAGGTAAAGTTGGTCCAGGGTGAATCCAATGGCCTTTCGGGGGATCAGGAAGGAACTTTTTCCCCGCTATAGCAAATTGGATCATTGGCTTTGCTGGGGTTTTTCACCTTCCTCTGGATCAACTGTGGGCAGGCCTGCTGTTAGAAATCACGGGGCCCTGTGCAGCCTACCAGGCAGGGCCCCTCCCCAAAATATTAAAACAATATTTTCACTAAAAATACACTAAAATCAATATTAGCGGACACAAAGATAACAGAGAACTTGTGTGAATTAGCCCCTTTTTAATTGTTTCTTTACATGTTAAAAAAAAGTATAATTATTTCAAAAATGTTTACATTTTTAAAATGATTTTATTTTAGAATTTGTGAAGATTATTTATTACAATGTTAAAACATTTTTTTTTTACAATTTTTTTTTTTTACAGGACAGGGAAGCCGGCAGTACCATGGAAGGGGGGCAGACTGGGGGGATCAGAAGTAAGCATAACTGGGAGGGGGATCAGTGTGGGGGAAGCAATTACAGGAGCAATGCCCTATGTCTGTGACTCTCCCTGCAGCAGCTGAAAGCCGGTGGGAGAGAGAGAGACTGGCTTTCAGCTGCTGCAGAGAGCTGCACAGGGCATATTTCAGTAATTGCTCCTCCCCCAGACCACACCAATTCCTCCTGCTGTTTGGGCCCCCTTGTGAGCCTGGGCCCCCTACAGGAGGACTGGCGCCCCCCCCCCATCAGCGGCCCTGACTGTGGGTGAAGGATTGTATATGGGATTGTATGGTTATATATCATTTTTCTGGGTTTTTTTTTTTTCTTTTTTTGGTTGAACTAGATGGACTTGTGTCTTTTTTTTTCAGCCTGACTAACTATGTAACTATCAAAATATTGATTTTATGCTTATAAAATAGTTTGCTATTTGCCAATAAAAAAAAATAAAAAAAATCTGTTCACCTTAGGATAAGCTGCAAAATGTCTTCAGCTTTTCAGAACAAGCTAACATCTGGTCGAATTGCTCGACTGTTACAGGATACACCATGGCCTAGATGAATGGGACCTTCACAGACATTAAGGTAGTCTTACCTTCTCAGAAGAACCATTGGCACCGTCCCACTGAGGAACCACAACATGAATGACGGTGTCACAGGCCAGGTTACAGCCATCGGTAACAAAAACGGAGCCGTCCTTCACCTCCTTCCCATAGCTCTCCGTATTCAGAAGATCCTGGAGGGTGTTTCCGGCCTTCGCAAACAGAGCCTTGGAGACGGCTCCAGAATGAAGATCGAGCTCCTTCCCCACACTGTTCACCACCACATCGGTCTGCAGAAAGAAAACAATAGAAACGTTATTGCACTGTGATTGCTCAGATCACTCCTGCCCTAGAAAGATGAAGTCACGGATAGAGATCTTCTCATCAGAGATTCCGGGGCGGCTTTGTTTATTTTATAGTGAATTGTCTTTGAAAGTATAATTAGCAAAATATTTTTTATGCTGAACTCCAGAGATGTGTTAAAAGTACAAAACATTGTACAGCTCCTTTATTGTCCAATCACAGGATGGGGGCGTGTCCTGGACCAGGCTGTATTGCTCATCTGTAGTGCAGGTCTCGGGGAAGTGCTGGGTTTAGGTAAAGTGACACTAAACACACACTGTTTCATTTACATGAAGGATGGCACTGTAATTATATTTTTTTTTTCCTAATAGATATCCAGCTGTCACATGACCCAGCTCTCTCCCAGACTTTCTGCAAGGAAACATAAACAGGAGGAGCTTCTAGTCCTCTGCTGCTGGTCACATGTTCACAAAAAACAGCCTTTGGGATACAGAGTAAAAATAAATAATTAATATCAATAAACTGGTTTAATTTGTCGTACAAATATATACAGGCCCGTCCCCTAGTTACAAACATCCGACTTACAAATGGAGGGAGACAACAGGAAGTGAGAGGAAATCTCCCCCTAGGAAGGAAAATTTACTCCTGTAAGAGCCATTTCACACCTGAAGCGGCCCGACTTGCAGGGCGACTCGAGCCGCCCAGCTCGAGGCGACCTCAGCGCGGGTTACAGAAGTCAATGCAAGTCGCGCTGAGGTCGCCCCGAAAATAGCGCAGGAGCTTTTTTCTAAGTCGGAGCGACTTGAGTTGCTCCTATTAGAACAGTTCCATTGTACTTCATTGAGGCGACTTGTCAGGCGACTCAAGTCACCTGACAAGTCGCCTAAGTGCGAACGGCCCTAAGAGTTATTATGGGAGAAAGGCGTCTCCACTGAAGCTTTATCACCAAGGTTTGTTTCCACAACAACCCAAAATTTTCAAAATCCAATTATCATTGGGACTGGAAGTGAGGTGAAATCTTCTGAACAGAAACACAGACAGCAAAACAGACATTACAGGGGTGTTACCCCTTCCCTGTGCTATCCAAAAAGCTTAAAATTAGTTATTTTTGGCTGAAGCTACACTTAAAAAATGTACCTGTTCCGACTTACAAACAAATTCAACTTAAGAACAAACCTACAGACCCTATCTTGTTTGTAACCCAGGGACCGCCTGTATTTGCAATCAAATTTTTTAATTTTATTATTTTTGGCAATAACACGGTGTGGGCGGAATTTCTGCCAGTCACAGGCTGTGCCACATCCCTCCAGCCTGTGTCTTAGAATAAGAGGGAGGTGAAGCCTCCATCAATCAAGATGCAATATCCTGCTCCATTGTGTTTAGCTGGTTAGTGGGCATGGAGGAGGAGGGAGAGAGTGGGCTGTCATTGACCACTGTGTATACGCCCACGTGTGTGACTCTATAGTCACATGGGCTGCTCAGATGTGATAGCCAGGAAATGCTCAGGGTACAAATACACTGAAAACTGAGCATGTGCAGAGCTTTCAACACTGCTTAGCAAAATCCTCAACTGCAGTGGGTACATAGAGATAGAGAGCAGCTGCAGCAGGATCAACCAGGTTTTTGGCAGAATACAGAAAGTCATTTTACACATGGCATGCGTATATCCTCTTGTATTACATTTTGGTAACTATGTGGGAAATACACTTTTTATTTCATATGACTCTATTTATACTTTTTTTCACAGCTGTTCGGCAATAGAAAAAAAATGTGGTTATTGCTTAAAAAATTGTTAGCTTGAGTTAGGATTTTATTTGTTCCTTGCTTGCTTAAAAGTCCACCTAAAACTACATCCAAGCCAACCCTGTCTACAGGGCAACAACGCCACGGTGCGATTTCACAGCAGAACTAACAGAAACATCCTGTCACAGGAAGTGGAAATAAAATGGGTCTGCTGACAGAATAGCCTCACAATAGTAGATAATACTTACACCCCTTGATAAAGTCACAAGGTTAGTGACGAAACGCGTCGGAGAGGAGCCTATCTGACATCCTATTCGGTCTACCTATCCCACAAGCAGCCAGCAGCCGTGCATATCTGCCAAGAGTGGGGATGAATGGGGACCGTTGCTTTGCCTTGTGTATAGCCCGAGTGTACCGGTGTTAGTACACTATAAAATGTGAGTGTGATTTTTATCTTCAAATAAAGTGTGGAAAGTATACAGTATAGCGCTATGTGAGGCTTTTATTTTTCATGTTCCGTGGACACACTGTGTATCTACATATATGTCAGCCTACTGCCAGGAGGAGTTGCCCCTAAGGGGACTGCGCTGCTTGACCCAGTGGGTCAAGGTAGGAGGTGAGAGCATAGGAGTGGGGGTGACGGTGTGTGCATGCACTCTGAAGCACTGTTTATTGAGTGGCACTAGCACTTTAGAGATCAAGCAGAGAATATCACTTATCAAGCACTGCAATATTAAGCACTTTATAAATATATGGACTTTTTGCACCTTATTCACTGATTGTCATTTAAGAATTTATAGATTGTTATTTTATATTTAGCCACTAGGTGGCACTATATTTATTTTTATTTTATTGCGTTCATATTTATTTTGTTTATATTATTTCATTACTATTGTTTGATCATGTGATTACTTTACTATATATCTTTTTATTATTGCGCCTCACCATATATTATTAATTTACTTGTATGTAGTTCTTGGGATATTATCCAGGTGTAGGGCTGCAATCCAAGCACTTTAGTATTGGTTTTAAGGAATGGCATTCACTATAGTAGCGCGGTGTTCTCTATATTATTAGATAATACTTACCGTTGTATCCTCAATATTCCCATGTATGACATCGACATGCACTCCTTCTTTAGTCACCACCATGGAACGGTCACCTTTTCTCATTGTTTCCTCTTTCTTTGAAGACTTCTTCCAGTGATGTTTTTTCTTTGATTTTTTTGGGGTGACCTGCACATTCTCCTCACCGTACTCTTCCATTAGGAATTTGGTTAAAGTCTTCAGTGTGTGGTCATCGTTGTCTACAAGGTGGATGTTTTTGATGCTGTTCTTCACCCCTTCTATGTTTTCTGCATATTGTTTGATGGATTTCAGAATATTCTCCACACATATGTCTGCAGGAATTCCAGAGACTACGAAACTGGCCACAGAAATTGCGGCAGAGTTGAGAACATTCTCTGCGGCCGTCTCCAAGCTGCGGATGATTGCTCTTCGCAGAAGCCGCCCACATTTTGATTTTTCCTTTTCACTATAATTAGGGCAAACTGTATGAATCACCTTCTTGCAGGGCACGTTCTCCACATCTGTTATCACATTCTCCCCCGGCTCCAGCTCCCCTTCCTTCTGAACAATGCGTTCACATTCTTTCTGAAGTTTGGGCCCTGCTGCTTTAAACAAAGCCAGTACTGGTCCCCCAATGGGCTTTAAATCTTTATTTGATGCAATAATGATGGCATCAGCACTGTGCTGGCACAGGTCATCTTTATATAACGCTATGGTGACTTCATGTTGGAGGCTGACTTGGCAAAGAGGTTCAGCTTGGCTAGGCTGATGACCTGAACTTCTGGTATCTCCATCCTTCTCAAAATATATCACACAACCATATTTATTCTTTGCTGTACTAATGTACATGTCTTCATTGTCAATGCAGAATTTCTTGGCTCCAGGTTTATCAATGTACAATGTGTCAGAATGAAGTGTAGAATCCATGCTTGTTACACAGGCTTCCGCTTCATCTACATACCGACCGAACAAGGAGATTAAATTCTGTTTCTTTACAACCTTCACGTTCTTTAAAATTTCATTCCATTCCTTCTTCCTTTCCCCCTCCATAAACTGCAAGGTTGCCACCGACTTCAGCTTGATGTCCTTCTCCACCAAAGTGTTGATCTCCACAAAGTCATGGATCGCCTGGTAGGCTTCTTCTACGAATGCAGATAGACCAGTGATCACCACCTCATTTCCACCCTCCACAGGGAGCTCCTCTATGAAAATTTTCATCCCATCAGCATTAAACATCTCGTTTAGAAAAGACTTTAATCTTCTCCACTCCGGACTCTGAGTGACCCTTTCATCCTCAACAGAAACCCGCTTACAGACTAATACTTTCTCTAAGGTTTCTTCAGCATTTTTCAGATCTTTATCAGAGTAGCCAACTACCATGACTGCATTATCTTCCACCTGAAATATTGCTTTAACGTTGTGAAGAAGGTTACGAGACATTTCTTCATTGTCCGCTGCCATCAGAAACTGGATGATACTTGGATCACGATGAATGGATTTGGACTTCAGGCCTTGCCTAGCATTCAGAATTTCACATTTGGCAGTGAGCATTTCATCTTTTGGCCCATAGAGTTTGACTGACTTAGTAGCTCCATCATAACTAATCTTTACATGTGGAGAATCTTCCAGGATGCTTTTCTCCAGACCATGTGCCAACATTAATTTATAAGCTGTGGGTTCAAGAGGCACCTCATCCTCCACCCTGCTCAGCTGTCTGGTGGTTTCTTCTACCAGTTTTCTGAATATTGGCTCAATCTTCTCAACATCTTCCTTTATACCTACAATGAAAGCCTTCTCTGCAGCTAAGTCTGGTTTTATGAGGAGTCCATCATATGATAAACTGGAGACCTTTGTCCTGATGGCTTCCCACACTGGTGGTTTCAGGTCATACTCTATGACTTTATACTTCAACATTAGAAGGGAGAACTCTGCCTGGACTTTATTGCTCCAGGTTGGTGTTATCTTTGACAGGGTGCGTAGATGAGCGCAGAGGTTGCTTGGAAAAGACAGTGTAATGAGAGGTTTGGGGTCTCCTGGTGTTGGCCATTTCACATCACAATAGTTATCTGTCATTTGCTTCTCTATGCTTTGTTTTATTTCTTCGTTGCTACAGATAAACTCCAGCATTTGTGCACATGTAGGACATTCTACAGGTCCAGGTGCCATGATATGTATTTCTTTCTTTCCGTACAGCCATTGGCCAATAGATGGGTAATATGGGTAAACGGAGAGGACTGAGTTGTGAAGTTTATGCTGCCTTGCCAGGACTGTCTTTACAACTGCAACAAATAGATGAAAATGGTATTAGTAACACATAGTGGCTCGTGAACAACTCAATTCAGATAGTTTTGGTCATGGCCTTCATATCATTTGGAACTGGAGCAAAAAATTAACCAAAACTGTTAACCTCATTTGAGTCTCAGATTTGGTAGAATGCAGTGTGAAGGGTACACATGATCTGTTGTACAATGTACAGTGTTTTTATCTACCAGTAGTCTCCAAACTGTGACCCGCGGGCCAGATGCTACCCTTTGCTTGCATTTATTCAGTCCTTGGGGGTATTATTCCTTTCACTGATATGAAACACCATTCTTCCCACTGACACCAACAATAAGGCACCACTCCTTCCACTCTCACCAACAGTGGGGCACTAGGCCTTCCACTGACACCACCAATGCAGTACCATGCCTCCCACTGACACCACAATGGGGGTACTATCCCTCCCACTGACACCAACAATGGGGTAATACGATAAGATAAGATAAGATAAAAATTTATTCGTCCTACAGTGGGGAAATTTCTTTGTTACAGCAGCATGAAAAAAATAAAAAAATAAATGCAAATATATAAAAGAATAGACAATAGACATACTATAGTATACAAGTATATACACAACACAATGTATAAATACAAATGAGGAAAAAGTACGTATTGCAGGTAATATTGCACACAGATGGTATTGCATGTATTGCAGGTAATATTGCACACAGGTGGAATTGCACGTATTGCAGGTAATATTGCACACAGGTAGTATTTTACACAATAAAACAGTAATAACAATGTGTATTATGGTTAATGGTTCACTGGGAGCAGCTTTGATTGTAAAGTGTAATAGCAGCAGGGAGAAAACAGCTTCTATAACGCTCCTTCAGACACTTAGGATGTAACAGTCGGTCACTGAAAGAGCTGCTCAGCGAGGTTTCATACAGGGGGTGAGAGGCGTTCTGCAGCAATGATGATCGTTTTGCTACCATCCCCCTTTCTCTCACCTCCTGTACAGTGTCCAGTGGAATCCCCAGGACTGAGCTGGCCTTCCTGATCAGCTTGTCCAGTCTCTTCCTGTCTGCAGTAGAGATGCTGCTGCCCCAGCAGACCACCCCATAGAATATGGCTGAGGCCACCAGAGTCAAAAAAGGTCTTCAGCAGCTCTCCCTGCACTCCAAAAGACCTTCGTCTCTTCAGCAGAAAGAGTCTGTCCTGCCCTTTCTTATAAATTGCCTCAGTGTTGTCTGTCCAGTCCAGTTTGTTGTTTAGGTGAACACCCAGGTATTTGTAAGAGTCACTCTCACAATGTCCTTTCCCTGAATGTTTACCAATGGAAATGATGAAGGGTGTTGTGTCTACGGAAATCCACCACCAGTTCTTTGGTTTTCCCCGCGTTTAACTGGAGGCGGCACCGTTGGCACCAGTCCACAAAGTTCTGTATAAGTCCTCTGTACTAATATAACTCTCAATGACACTAACAGCGGGGTACTGTTGCTCCCACTGACACCAATGATGGGACACTATTCCAGTATTTTTACTCCCCTTAACCACCAAGTCTTAAGACGTAGTTTACTCACACTGACTCTGGGGCAGTTTCTACTTCTGCTGGCCACAGTCTGACCCCCCTAATGTCTGAAGCACTGAAAACTGGCCATTTGTTTGGAAAGTTAGGAGATCCCTAAACTACGCCAAGATTTTTGGCTCTATAGAGGCACATTTTAATGGTGCACCAAAAGCTCTGATATTGGGCCACTGACTAAATCAAGCAATAACCCATGAACATCCAAGGGCCATATAGGGTTTTACTTCTACTGAATAACACGGTTTCATACATGGTTGGAGAGCAAGGAGAGCTTTTCCCTTTCCCTTCACCACAGTGTGCAAGATGGGAGCCTCTGTGCCTTTACTGCCTCTGTGTTGACCCTCCAGAGGAGGAGGAAAGAGGTCCTACTGTATGTATACACAGTTCCTTCACAGATAAACATACCTGTTGGGGACCCTTTGTCTGACTTCAATTTTCTAAACATCCACTATCTCCATCTCTTCCCGCAGTGCCATCTGATACATCTTTGGCCCCAACAGTACCAACTCCTACCTGCTTCACTCATACCAACGCTCGAAAGGTGAGTACGCTGTCATGGGCCTCGCTTTGATTTAATCCTGCTCTCACTCTATACTTACAATTCTAGTAAAGGGGTCAGTGCACCCAAATCTGATCATTTAATTTTTGCTAGTTGCTGAAGAATAATTAATATTAAAGTCTTCTGGTAACTGTATGGGAATAACATTTGTAATAATAGTACTGAATACTGTATATAAAAGTACTGAATGATGCATGCAACAAAATTATTTTCATTAATGATCTTGAAATGATATTGATAATAGAATAAAAGAAATAAAGAAAGTGAAATTTGTGGTGTCCCGGGACAAGGGGTGGGCAGAAGGGGAAAGATGCCCTGGGTGAAGCATGTAGTGTAGGGATGGGGCTCCGCAAGTTCCTTCTACTATAAGCCTCGCAGGAGTGGTGACAGCGGCAGCACTACTTCTGTCAGCCCAGCACTGAAAGCGGCAAGGAAAGGAGGAGAGAGCTGGGAGGAGGTACGGGCCTTGCTTTCTCTCCCCCGCCTTCTCATAAACTTGCTCATAATGAAGGGGGAGCAATTTGGCACTTTGCCCTGGACACTGGATGATCTTGTCCTGGCACTGACGGTACTGGTCAGTGTCAGTATGACTTCTTGGGTCAGTTGAAGATGGTCCCCTTGTATTGGTGGTCTGTGCAGATGGGAAATGAATTTACCCTGCACACTACTGAATGAACCCTCAGCAATCTCAGGAGAAACCCTAGAGTGTCACCAAACCTTGGTTAGAGTTGTACGAGATGAACTTACCTCCTGTAGCAAATTGTTGGTGGTGCCTCCAAATTATTGTGACCTCAATAGGAGCTTCCATATTATAAATATAAAAAATGCACCTTGTGGTGAGAAATAAAAGGCTTTAAAACACGACACAAGACTGGATCCCCAACAGGGGCCTGGTCACCCTAGTCAAGCCTTTCTCAACACTTTTAACACAGAGGAACCCTTGAAATAACTTTATGACCTCAGGGAACCCCTGCTGATAATTACTATATCTACAACTCATGATACATTAGTGTGATGGTCAGTGGGAAGAATGCTCCTTTCACTTGTGGTCATTGGGAAGAATTTACAGATAGCTAATAAGATGAATGGTGTCAGTGGAAACTTATCTGAGAGGTAGAAATTGACCATTGCTCAAGGAATCCCTAGCAACCTCTGGAGGAACCCTGGTTGAGAAACCCTGCGCTAGTTAAACCTGAATTTGGCTTAAAACTGAAAAATGTGGCTGATGTTCCACTCTGTGATTCTGTATAATATTTACTATCAAATAAAAAACACAAAGATTGAAACCTCTTACCTTCGGCACTGGAGAATGTAATAATGGCGGCACCTTCTTCTGGTAACATCTCTGTCTTCTCTATGGGCCCTCCTCCGTGCTTTGCACTCTCAAAGTAAAGTTCAAGGAAGTCCTCCGATGTGTTGGCCGGGAGACCCTCCACCCGGACACTTCTGGTGTTCTCCAGACATTTGGCTCTCAGTTTTTGTTGTTTGACTCTCGGACTTCCAGAAAACCTTCCAATGAAGTGTGGAATATCTGCGAGAAGACAAATCACAATCAGCTCACTGAACAAATGTGTACACAGGGGGAATATAAGGCAGAACTACAGTCTGGGTTTTTTTTTTTTTGCTTTTCTGCTGTGAGTAGAGTCTAGAAGGGTTGGAACCTCTGTCATGATTTTAAGCTTCATTTATGCCGTTGATAATGGCCATGCTCCATACAAAGCAGTGTGTTCCTCTAGGTGGAGCTCATAGGTGTCTGTGATCAGTCACAGTCAGAAAGCCTATACAAATCAATGATAGGCTGACAGGCACTGCGGCTGTCAGACTGTAACAGCCTATCAAGCGACTGCTTGCGGTTAGGGAGAGATGAGCAGCCCTGGATGCAATGCAGGAACGCTCATCTGTCCCTAACTGCATGTAACCTCTAGGAGTATGGATATGTGTAAGCAGCTTATCAGCCTGTCATTGATTTGTACAAGCTTCCTGACGGTAACTGGTCACAAACACCCATGACCCCCCCCGCAGAATTAAGTTAACTGCTTAGTTAGTGTATGTGAATGAAGCTTTATTGCTAATTAACAAGATACAGCATCTCCCCAAGGGGTGTTGGGCAAGGGTCGCTTAACAAACATCTACAAGCTCAATTTTCCCTGAAAAAAATGTCCGCACCACCATAAATAACATTGATGCTTTATATATGACAAATATTATAGTAAACCACCATAAAGGTAGGACTATATGAACACCCCTCACATGCTACATAGTTACATAGTTGGTAAAGTTGAATAAAGACAACAGTCCATCCAGTTCAACGTATGTGTGTGTTTATGTTGATACCATTTCCCATATCCCTGTATATTGTGTTCGCTAAGATGCCCATCTAACAGTGCTTTAAAATTTTCAATACTCCTCGCAAACACCACCCACTGTCAGTAAAGAATCCCTTACGTATTTTAAGGTTTTTTTTTTTTAACTCTGTTTATTGCTTTTGTCACTTACAAGAATATACATACAGTTACAAACATACACAGTAACCAGTGGCACATACAGCACTAGTGCCTGTTGGCCATAAGGCCTTTAAAGCGGAGTTCCACCGTATTAAAGGGCAGCAGCTACAAAAAGTGTAGTTGCTGACCTTTAATAATCGGTCACTCACCTGTCCCAGGCTCCAGCGATGCAGCCGCCTGCTGCCTCGCTCTTCTCCCCCTCCTCTACGGCGCCGACATCACAGGTGTGGGCACCCGGCTTCAAAGCCGGGCACGCACTGCGCAGGCGCGAGCCGCACTGCACTCTGTGAATGGCCGACGCATCTTCTGGGACCTGTGACATGTCCCAGAGGATCGCCGAGGGGGGGGGGGGAGGTGAACTTCCTTCCGGTTCTGCGGCACCAGGAAAGGAGGTGGACCTGGGACCCTGTGAAAACAGGGTGCCCAGTCCGCCCCCCCCCAAAAAAAATGACATGCCAATTGTAACATGTCAGGGGGTCACCTTCCCTTAAAGCGGAAGTTCCACTTTTGGGTGGAACTCCGCTTTAAGTAGAACAAAGCAGTGCAGCTAACAGCTGCAAATCCCCCCCCCCCCCCCATTTATCCGGTTCCCGACCACCATACGACTATAATCGACGACAGCGTTGCTCTGTCCCGCGAATCACCGCTTATAGTCGTCACTTTCGTGCACAGCTGCTAGGGGGCGAGCGCACGACGCTGGTGGCGCACACTCGTGCCCGCTGCATGCTCCCTGAGCGGGGCCGCGGGTCGGGCGGACTCGATGTCCACCGGCGACTTGCGATGGGCTGTGACAAGGCCAGAACGGGAAACCTGCCGATGTAAACATGGCAGTTCCCCGTTCTGACAGGCGGCATGTCAGAGATCTAATGATCCTTGTCACTGGGATCAGTTAGATCTCTGGTGTCCCTGACAGCCTAGCCCCCCTCACAGTTAGAATGCCTAGGGAACACAGTTACCCCCTAGAGCACCCCCTCGGGTTAACCCCTTCACTGCCAATGACATTTATACAGTAATCAGTGGCTATTTAAATTTCTGATCGCTGTATAAATGTCATTGGTCCCAAAAAAGTGTCAAAAATGTCCGACATGTCCGCTGCAATATCAAAGTTCCGATAAAAATCGCAGATCGCCACCATTACCATTACAAAAAAAAATAAATTGTAAAACACCAGAAATGAATTCTCATGGTTTGTAAACGTGGCAACTTTTGCGAAAAGCAATCAATAAACACCGATTGCATTTTTTTTTTTTACCAAAAATATGAGGAAGAATATAAATCGGCCAAAACCGATGAATACATTTTTTTTAATATTTATTTTGGATTTGTATTTTAGCAAAAAACAAGAAATATTTTTTTTTAAAAAAAATTGTTGCTCTTTTTTTGTTTATAGCGGTGATCAGAAATGATGCAGAGGGGATCAAATACCACCAAAAGAAAGCTCTATTTGTGGGGAAAAAAAGGACACCAATCTCGGTTGGGTATAATGTCACGCGACGGTGCAATTGTCAGTTAAATCAACGCAGCGCCGAATCGCAAAAAGTGCTCTGGTCCTAAAGTGGGAAATCCTTCCGGACCTTAAGTGGTTAACCGTTCTCTAGCTCTCTCCCGCTCTCCCATTTCAAGTTAAATCTTTAGTAATATATTAGAATCCCCCATATCCATTCCCCCATTATCAGAACCCAGGTCAATGTGCCAGCCAATATAATCACAGGACACCAGGTGATATCTCATACACTCAGAAAGATAATCCTGAGGCTAATTCAAGGCCTAATGTTAGTGTGCATTTACAAGGGAATTACCAGATTATCCTACTATGGATTTTGCTGATATCCATGTGTGCCATACGTTGTTGAATTTCTTTTCACTGCCTCTAGAAAGATAAGTCGCTTTATAAAATGGTATCATTGCATTTATCAGGCCTTTCCAGAATGACAGCGTGGGAGCCGCTAACGTCTTCCAATGCATTAGAATTGCCTTCTTGGTGTAAAAAAATATTATGTTCAGTAATGTCTTTATGCCCTTGAATGTGCCACCTCGCCCACCAGACCCAATAGGCAGTCCCCGACAGACATCAGGATGGGAATTGAGAAGAGCGTAGAGACATGGGAGGTCACCTCACTCCAAAATATTCTAATCTGGGGACAACTCCAGAATATGTGGTCTGCATTTGCAGGGTAATGTGTGCAACGCCAATGCTCCGCTGAAACTGTGGGATACATTTTAGCCAGTCTGGCTGGTGTGTAATTCAATACGGTGTATAAATTTAAACTGTATCTGTCAGGAAACCGCTGTTGCCCTTGGAAACCGGGTCTGGAGGCTTGTGCGCGGGCGCACGTAGTGTGTGCGCGCGTGTATGCGCCGGCATTGCCGCCAAACGGCCCCATTTAAGCTGACAGCACCCAGCAGCCAGTGCTGTCCGTTGTACAGCGTATAGTGAACCTGTGAGCCTCAGGTCTGTTCCTGTTGTTTGATCCTGTTCCCTGAAGACCCGGCTTGTCCTAACCTGCTTGATTCCTGCCTGCACCGACCCCCGGCTACCCACAACCATTCTCCTGTCTGATCCCTGGTACCTCTGCTGCCCGCCTGATAATGACTTCTGCTTGGACTTTGACTACTCTTCTGCCCGCTCCTTGGTACCGCACCGCCCGCCAGTTGCCGACCCAGCCTGAATCACCTTCCTTCCTGTCTGCACGAGCCGATCCGGAATCTCTTACATCATCATCAGAGACAATCCAGCCCTTGTGCCATCCTGCACTCTCGGTCTCCTGTCTGCTCTACCAGGGGCCCCAGAATCAGGTGTGCAAGAGTGTTTTTTCCCTGCATAAGACAGACTCTGCCACCAGGTGAGTGACAGTATCACTCTGTCTCTTGCAGAAACCAGATTTTGAAAGGGCTGGTCCCACATGTCATCCGAGTCATCGCCCTTTAGGGCTGAAACCTCCTCAACCTCCTCAACCCAATACTCTCTGCACCTGGTCACTGCCTGGGGTGGTTTTTTGAAGAGTGTTTTATACACCGTTGAGAGCGCCTTAAGGTAAGTCTTGGGCTGATAACAAGCATTCCAAATCAGATGCCAGTGCTTCAACCTTCATAGTACAAAATTGGGTTTGAAATGCGTGGCAGAGTTGGAGAAAACAAAAAAATTAACTATTTGGTAGGTTATGTCTGGCTTTTAATTGGTCAAACGTTACAAGTTCTCCTTCTCTGGTAATGTCTTCCAGTTTTTTAACTCCTTTTACCGACTACAGTACTGGGTTTGGATTGTGGAGGAAATGAGGCAATGTAGGGTTCAACCATATTGGCGTTGAAGGGGAGACACCCTGATAGCTAGGACAAGCCAGCCTCAAAGCTATCTTCCAGGCTTTAATTGCTGTTTTCATGGAAGTCGTTAGAGGGGGACTAGTTTTCGGGCCCCTGAAAATCGCCAAGCGCAGGCTCTCATAGGATCCCAAGTGGGCAGCCTCCAACACATTAGCTGCATCCCCATCATCCGTCGTAAGCCAACGGCGTACTAACACCATTTGACCAGCAATATAATATCTATACCAATCCGGAAAAGCCAGTCCTCCTTGACCTAGTGGTTCCTGAAGAGTCCTAATACCTATTCTGGGAGGTTTAGGGGACCAAAGAAAGGAGCTTGTTAAACTGTCAAGTTTTTTAAAGAAATATTTAGGTATCCATGTAGTCAGAGAGGTGGCCCATTATAAACGTAGGTTTGGGTCTGCTGCCTCCCTAGCCTCTTCATCTATTGGGAGAATGGATGATTTACCCCAATTTACCCTAAGGTCGGAGAAGGAGGCGAATTTATTTAAAATATTTAGGGACATCTGGAGAGAGGTTCCAGGGTCTTTGAGAAAAAGAATTAGGTCATCAGCATATAATGCTAGACATTCCTTAATGGAACCTACCCGGATGGCACCTGAGGGATCTGCTGCTCTAAGAGCGATCGCCACAGGCTCCATGAACAGGGCAAACAGGAAGGGTGACAGGGGGCTTCCCTGTCTGGTACCCCGTCCCACTGCAAAAAAGGGGGAGATTTCAAGTCCAAGTTGTATGGCCACTTGAGGAGCACTGTATACTAAAGCGATCCACCCTCTGAAATTACGGCCAAACCCCATCTTCTCAAGGACTCAATCAATACCATTACCCTAGGGGATGAGCTTTCATTTGGAATTTGTAAGAAGGTAAAGACCCTACGTAGGTTCGTGTCAGTAGATTTTCCAGGCATGAAGCCTGTTTGATCAATATCCACCAACGTTGAAATAACCTTGGCCAGGCGAGAAGCCAAAACCTTCGTAATGATTTTAAGGTCCATGTTTAGCAGTGCTATTGGACAGTAGGAAGAACAATCCTTAGGGTCCTTAACCGGCTTCAAAAGAAGGATTACATAGGCTTCCAACAAGGATTTCGGTAGGGTCTGGTTTTTAAGGCAGTACTCAAATAGTGCTCCAAGTCATGGGGATATAGCCTCTGCATATGTCTTATAAAAGTCTGCAGGCAACCCATCTGGCACTGGGGCCTTACCGGGTGGGAATGGCCAGTCCGGGCCTGACCCTAACCATAACGAAGGAAAAACCTGTGGGATTCAAACATTGATCACAAAAGTTCGGCATGTTACGTTGATTCTTCTGCGTCTGTGTGCGGAGCTCCGCCTCCAGGGGAAAAAAAAGACGAAAGGAGTAATCTCAGCAAAGATTAAGAGTAATAAGGCAGGAAAATCAAGGTCCATGGCCCATGGCCCAAACACTTTCCAACTTCAGACGACAAGAACTAGAGTATAAACAGCAGGCACCTATGGAGCCCCATAGGTAGCCTTATAAAGCAGGTACATTTTGAGAAAGGGCAGCAAGTTATAGCTTAAAAGACATCCGCACAAGGTTGCGGCGAATGTATGAAGTAGGCTTTTAAGGATCTCTGTCCAGCCAATCACAAGCTTCCTGTGGTGTGTCAAAGAATTTGACCACTCCATTATGTTGCACCCTAAGTCTGCTGGGGCATAGCATGCTATATTGCATGTTTTTGGCTCTCAGTCTCTTTTTGATGTCATTAAAAGAGCGTCAGCGTCTCTGG
This sequence comes from Glandirana rugosa, assembly GCA_018402905.1. NCBI lineage: Eukaryota > Metazoa > Chordata > Amphibia > Anura > Ranidae > Glandirana > Glandirana rugosa. The sequence goes on from BLSH010232763.1 coordinate 169,992, forward strand.
GTCTCCGCTGAGAAGTCGGGGAACAGCATCATTTTTGTGTTAATTTTTGGGCAAAAAATGTTGGAAGTTTACAGCGCTCCTCCTGGTGAAAATGTCACCAGGAAGTGATGAAACATGTCAAGCTGAAGGCTCCCAAACATTATACCTGCCCAGGGAAGTGGAACGCACACAGAGTGAATTAGGTGTACTCTATCCCCAGAGACTGCAAGGGCATTTTTTTTTAAGTTTCTATGTTTTTATGGGTATTGACCTTTCTGTAAGCTGAATAAAAAGTTTTTAAGATTTAACACATGTAAGACCTTTTTTTAGCAAGCATCATAGATGCAAAAGAAGGATCCCAGGAGGTATACACAGGGCAAGGACCGTAACGAAGGGAGGTTACCCACACCGCCCATAAGGCCCAGGTCTCCTTATAAACAACCTAAAAGCCTGCAAGACTCCTTTTGTGGTACGGCGCAGGAGTCCAACCTATCTGGTGAGTGCAGGCAGATGGCATGTGGATCACATAAGTCACAGTTTGAAGAAGCACATAGAGCACTGGAGCACCTTATTGGGACTTTATATTTTATCACATTTAGTTGATTACAATATCTTTTTTCCTAAATAACCGTTGATATTTGGGCACTGCATTATCATTTTTTTTCATTTATTTATCACTGTCAGCAATTTTTGCACACCATAAATTATCCTTTGTAATTGTTTACACAGTGGCACTTCCACCTTCACTGAGTGGAATATTTGCATAAATATAGCATTATTATTTAGCACATTAAAATAATAAAGAGGAATGTGTATTATTAACTGCAGGGAGGAGGAGCGCGGTAAACTTTTCCAACAACATTTTTGCGTTTTCAAATCTCATCTCCTGGTGTTTCTGGGCCTCTGTCTTCTAGGCCTACATGTACCCAATGCAAGTTATGTGTTAAAAAGGAATACCTTAAATAACAAAAAGTAGGTCTAAATGACCCTGTGCAGGGGCGGAGTGGTGGTGCAAATCCCAGACCAGCTGTAAACAAAATAATATTATGGGATAATGGCAGAACTGAGGAAAGGATGCTCCAAGCATATCACGATGATCCACTGGGGTGACCCCACTGGAGAGATCTACAGACCCTCTCAGTGGTGGAGATGAGCGTGTCCACCAACTTTCCCAATGAACCCTGACATCTCACCATTTTCAGAAGTGAAGGTGACAACAGCAGATCGAATCTCTGGAATCCTCTCCACGTGGAAGTCGGTGTCCTCATTCTTCTCACTGATATTCTCCACCAGGAGATTAAACATCTCAGGAGTGCAGCTGTCCTGGATGTTCTCAACCAGAACGTGAGAGGATGGGGGGTCCTGTGCCACCTCATCGTCTTCTCTGGAGGGTTTCTCTGTTGAAAAGAAAAAAAAAGTGACAATTGTCAACATGTAAAGCCTTTTCAAAGTCAGGTCCTGGTCTTTACTATTACTAGCTACTAGGCTAGAACTGCCTACAAACATTGGATATCGGCCAGCCATGCACGCATGACCCCAATGTGAAACAAAAGTTTTAAGGAAAGAGCTTTCTATGAACAAGTTGGCATTCTTACATATTTGTGTCTATGGGTAAGGGCAAGCACTGGGGGTGTTGGCCTGGGGAAATTTATAGTGACGGAAACTTCTCCAGCCAACTGGGTTTCCTCCAAGGAGCTTCAACCAGGGAGTGCCTACCAGGGTTGTGAAGGAGCCTACAAACAGATCTTTCCTGATCCAACCATGAATGCCTGAATGGGGCAAACATTTTTTATTATCTGTATGCACCTTCGATCTGTGTGAGATTATGCCAATCGGTCATTTGACCTTTGTGTCATCATTACCATAACAGCATCAGATAAGGTCCTTTTGTTGCTTTATGATAACAACACATCTATAAAGCATGGCCTTATATTTTGGCCTGGAATGGGAGAGGTTGGGTAGGCTGTTCAGGATCAGACAACCACCTAGCAGTCTATGGGGTATCTAAGAGGACCTCAGGAGACCCATATCTGAGCAAAGCTGGGTCTTGTTACTTTCAGTCAATCTACAGTGTCTTTGCTCTCCATTGATGGTGATGGTGAAGAGGCACACTCTAGTACAGGGATCCTCAAATTACGGCCCTCCAGCTGTTGCGGAACTACACATCCCATGAGGCATTGTAAAACTCTGACATTCGCAGACATGACTAGGCATGATGGGAATTGTAGTTCCTGAACAACTGGAGGGCCATAGTTTGAGGACCCCTGATCTAGTAGGATATGTGGGCCTGTATGTGAGGCATAAAGAGAGAGTCAGATCATCACCATCCAACAACTCTAACTATGTGGCTGATTTCAGTTTTCTTCAACATTCTGGGACAGGATTATGAAAGGATGGTTCCAGGGATGGAGTGGGGAAGATAAAGATACATTTTTTGGGTATAGTGTTGTTATAGTGATGACTGATATAATTATTAGTGTTACCATGTAAACCGGACTGTATACCATGCAAAATCCTCCAATCCAAATCAATCCCTGAGTATTTTGAATGGGATTCTGAAGGCTTCTGATCATTGTATTATTTGCAAGTACTCTGTGGAATTTGTCATCTGTTCTGGGATCCAATAAATGTCCCTCTCTGCATAACCAAATTGCTGGTGAGATTGGATTGGAGGAGTCTGCATCATATACACTGTTCCCATGGTAACACTAATAATTACTGTAAATCAATTATTAGTCATCACTCATGTTTACAACATATAAAAACAGTCAGACAGATAGATATTAATTAGCCTTGTGTCTTGGACCTACAGGTCCTATGGGGTAGAAGAACTTGGGCTGTACAGTCTGTATTGTTATGGGCAACCCGAGGACTGTCCATTGGGGCAAAAGCTCCAATTTTTATGTTTTTGTTTTAAATAATTTGGAATGACTTGCAATATTTGGATCTTTAATCTTTGTCCCCCACATGACCTGTAATGTCCTGATTGGTGTGATTCCCCTTCTCCGACTTTCATGTATTTTTCCATGAGAGGTTTCTCGGTTGCCCAGCAGAGGTCAGATATTGCTGAGATCTTTCCTGACAAACTAAGGCGGCAAGCAAGTGAAGCTATTAATTTGCCGCAGCACCCCGTTATCACTTAAATTGTTTCGGAAAGGTGATCTGATTGGTTGCATTGAGAACAATATACATTAAAATTTCACTTTATTACAGTGTCACCTGTTGATGTCCATTACCTTCTTCTCCTGGACTCTGATGTACTTTAAGGTCCTACAAAATGCAGAAAACATAAAATTGAATTGTCAGGGTGGATTCAAAAGTGATTATCAGTGTCACAGAAGTGACGTCCTGCCATAGAAGAAACAGAAATGCAGACACTAGTACACAAAGTTATACTCAGAAGCTTCTCTAACCACTGCATACCGGATTGAGGAGGTCACTTTCTACAGGATTGAACCCATTTGCTATCAACTTTGCTCCATTATTATTATTATTGTCCAAAAGAATTAGAAGATAGGTTTAAAGGTGTTCACTGAAAGCAGCGACAAGTACATCGAGCCAACGCGTTTTGGAGGAAAGGACTCCCCCTTCTTCAGGGCAGAGAATACAGTGACAGCTGTTGTTTCAGGTGCAGCAGTCCCTCTGTAAGTTTATTCTCCACCCTGAAGAAGGGGGGAGTCCTTTACTTTCAGTGAACATCTTTTAACCTATCTTCCAATTTTCATTTTTTTTGGACACCAGGCATTCCCTCCTTCCTACTTTTCCAAATCTACACGTGGAAACGACCATCAGGCCGTACCAAAAAGGCAGCCCAAACCTGAAGAGGTTAAATTGCCATTATCTAATACTGGGCACACCCTGCGGCAGGAACTCCTTCCCACCTTGCCCACATAACCACCCACCCACCACCAGTTTCTGATCCGGTCAGTCCAGTGCGGTCTCCAACACAAACAAGATTATCATTATTGTGAAACTTAAAGGCACAAGTGGAGCCACCAGCCTCTCCCCTTGTGACTCGCTACAAAGTTACAATTTACAGCCTTGTCAGTCATCAATGGAGCGATTTTCTTTCCTGCAACCTCAATTCCTCCATCAATACAGTCAGATGGAGGAATCCCTGCCACTGAGCCATTGTGTACTCCAGGCAGTTGGGGTGGGGGAAGCAGTCTCCGCCGAGAGAACACAGTGATTACTGCAATAAATGCAGTGGCAGCCGCTCCATTAGGGGTGCCACCCCCCCCCCCCCAATCCATGTGCCTGGCCCCTAATCTACATGCAGGGCGCCAGGTGCATGGATTCCACTGGGGGATTTTATTTTTTTGAAGCACGTGATAAGAGCCTGAGGCTCTAATAGGCTTCAAAAAAGGGTGGGCTTGGGGGGCGCAGAGCACTGCACCCTGAGCCCACCCAGTTGTGTGACAATAGAAAATGAATATTTGCTAATGTCTTCCTGCTTCTCCTCCTGGCCAATCAGGAAGTGGGTCCTGAGACCCGATTGGCCAGGGAGTCTTAGTTAGGACTCCCGGCCAATCGGGTCTCAGGACCCACTTCCTGTTTGGCTGTGAGGAGAAGCAACGGCCCCTCGGCCAGTCCTGTCCTCCTAGTAGAGCCCATAGCAGAAGCCCAGGCCAGTAGCATGTACTGGCCGCAGCTCTCTGTCAGGGGAAGCCGCTTTTCCACCGCAGAGGTGGAGACTGCAGCAGCATATGCGCCAAGGCTGGCCTGTGCGGGGGGGATGGGGGGGTGTCATTATGTGCCAGTGAGGAGGGCAGGTTTGTTTGCCATCGCCCTCCCCCCCCCAAATATGGAGCACCAACTGCCACTGAATAATCGCATGGAAGATCTGACAGGCTGGTTGTACCCAAGTTATTAGATCTGTCAACTTGGGTACATTCAGCGTGCCCGTACATGGTTTGAATCTCAGCTGGTTCCTGCTGA
>BLSH010232763.1:180432-191144 GCA_018402905.1 Glandirana rugosa
CTACCTACCTACCTCTGTACCGACCTACCTACCCAACTACCTACCTCCCCAAGTACCTACCTACCTACTTCTGTACCTTCCTACCTACCCTCCATTTATGTCTCCATCCATCCATGTCTCCATCCATCCATGTCTCCGTCCATCCATGTCTCCGTCCATCCATGTCTCCATCCATCCATGTCTCCATCCATCCATTCATGTGTCCGTCCATCCATGTGTCCGTCCATCCATGTCTCCATCAATCCCTTCATCCATCCATGTCTCCATCCATCCATCAATGTCTCCGTCCATCCATCCATCCCTCCATTTATACATGTCTCCATCCATCCATGTCTCCATCCATTCATCCATCCATCCTTCCATGTCTTCATCCATCCATCCATGAACCCCTCCATCCATCAACCCATCCATCCAGCCATGTCTCCATCCATCCATCTCTTCATCCATTCATCCATCCATGTCTCCATCCATCCTTCCATGTCTCCATCCATCCATCCATCAACCCATCCATCCATCCCTCCATGTCTCCATCCATCCATCCGTGTCTCCATGCTTTATTTTGCTGAGAAATTACTTTGAAAAATATCCACCCAAGGATTTCTGGCTGCGGCCATCTTGAGTAAGGGCAGATGATTAATGTAGCATTTACTTCCTGGAATCCATCTGCCCTTAGCAAAAAAGAAAACTGTAAAACAAGTCAATACCCTCCCCCTTCCTGTCTATTAATATAAGCAGCAGAAGGATTAGAAAGAATCACTGCTCATTGAGAGAGAAGTTCTAATTGAAGAAGACTGAAAACAATGTTGCAATGACATTATTCATTCTTCTATGAGGTCTCAGTGATCGGCTTTATAGCAATGTCCTCCCATGGCTCAGATCCCTCATCCCAATTACAGAAACCCCCAAACATCTCCCGCTGGCTGAACCCCCCCAGGCGTTGTCTCCACCCACACAAATACCAAAACATGATTGGTCCTCAAGCTACACCTGGGAATAAATATAGATTCACATCCTTCACCCCCGACTGATAGCCAACCGCACCGCCCCAAATACTGTCCAATGAATAACCCTCCCATAACCACCTACCTAAACCTACCCAAACCTACCCGATTGCAGACAGTGACTTCTCAACTCACTAAGACCACCTGAACCTCTCCTACAGACCAATGGTCCATTCTCTGGACCGACAATCATGTTGCCTACACACTCTTCACCTTTACTCTATGAGGGTTCCCCAAACTACCTACCTGCCTCCTCCTTCTACTGTATGAGGGTTCCCCAAACGACCTACCTGCCTCCTCCTTCTACTGTATGAGGGTTCCCCAAACGACCTACCTGCCTCCTCCTTCTACTGTATGAGGGTTCCCCAAACTACCTACCTGCCTCCTCCTTCTACTGTATGAGGGTTCCCCAAACTACCTCCCTGCCTCCTCCTTCTACTGTATGAGGGTTCCCCAAACTCCCTACCTGCCTCCTCCTTCTACTGTATGAGGGTTCCCCAAACCACCTACCTGCCTCCTCCTTCTACTGTATGAGGGTTCCCCAAATGACCTACCTGCCTCCTCCTTCTACTGTATGAGGGTTCCCCAAACTACCTACCTGCCTCCTCCTTCTACTGTATGAGGGTTCCCCAAACTACCTACCTGCCTCCTCCTTCTACTGTATGAGGGTTCCCCAAACTACCTACCTGCCTCCTCCTTCTACTGTATGAGGGTTCCCCAAACTACCTACCTGCCTCCTCCTACTGTATGAGGGTTCCCCAAACTACCTACCTGCCTCCTCCTACTGTATGAGGGTTCCTCAAACTACCTACCTGCCTCCTCCTTCTACTGTATGAGGGTTCCTCAAATCACCTATCTGCCTCCTCCTTCTACTGTATGAAGGTTCCTCAAACTACCTACCTGCCTCCTCCTTCTACTGTATGAGGGTTCCTCAAACTACCTACCTGCCTTCTCCTTCTACTGTATGAGGGTTCCTCAAATCACCTATCTGCCTCCTCCTTCTACTGTATGAGGGTTCCCCAAACTACCTACCTGCCTCCTCCTTCTACTGTATGAGGCTTCCCCAAACTACCTACCTGCCTCCTCCTTCTACTGTATGAGGGTTCCCCAAACTACCTACCTGTCTCCTCCTTCTACTGTATGAGGGCTTCCCAAACCATAGATGTCCCAACTGTGCCTGATTTGGAGGGACAGTCCCTAATTTGGAACATTGGAAGTCCCTCTTCCCCCCTCATTTGTCCCTCATGTTGGTCTGATCGAGGGCCGGCTCTACCACTAGGCGTAGTAGGTGGCCGCCTAGGGCGCACTGCCGCCTAGGGCGCCCAGCCCCTGTCCATATACTTCTCCAGCCTGTCCATATACCTGCGTACCTGCGGACCACGGCTGGCATGAGGAAGCAAGAAAATAGGTAGAGAGGCACTGCAAAAATCTCCACCTCTGCCACCTCCATCGTATATATGCACAAGACAAAGGGGGGTGGAGTAAGGGGTGGAGCCAAATGGGGGGGGGGGCAGCAAAATTAGGTTTCGCCTAGGGTGTCAAAAATCCTTGCACCAGTCCTGGTCTGATCTATAGAGTTGTATATAAAATGCACTTCTTATCTTTTAAAAAGTGTTCCCTGGGCTCAACCTTTCATCCAATTTCTAAATTGCTGCATTTGTAAATTTCAAAAGCCGATATAAAGAAATAGTCGTGGGTTTAACTTATCATTTTTTTGTACAATTCTCCTTTAAGGGGGTGTGGCAGGAGGTGTGTCCTCTGCCTACATACTTTTGCCAATAGGTGTCCCTTGTTCCCATCTCAAGAAGTTAGGAGGTATGCCAAACTACCTACCTGCCTTTTCCTTGTAGTGTATGAGGATCCCCCTCCAGTCCTAAGTACTTACCTGCCTCCTCCTTGTAGTGTATGAGGATCCCCTCCAGTCCTCAGTACTTACCTGCCTCCTCCTTGTAGTGTATATGGATCCCCCTCCAGTCCTAAGTACTTACCTGCCTCCTCCTTGTAGTGTATGAGGATCTCCTCCAGTCCTCAGTACTTACCTGCCTCCTCCTTGTAGTGTATGAGGATCCCCTCCAGTCCTCAGTACTTACCTGCCTCCTCCTTGTAGTGTATGAGGATCTCCTCCAGTCCTCAGTACTTACCTGTCTCCTCCTTGTAGTGTATGAGGATCCCCTCCAGTCCTCAGTACTTACCTGCCTCCTCCTTGTAGTGTATGAGGATCCCCTCCAGTCCTCAGTACTTACCTGTCTCCTCCCTGTAGTGTATGAGGATCCCCTCCAGTCCTCAGTACTTACCTGCCTCCTCCTTGTAGTGTATGAGGATCCCCTCCAGTCCTCAGTACTTACCTGTCTCCTCCTTGTAGTGTATGAGGATCTCCTCCAGTCCTCAGTACTTACCTGCCTCCTCCTTGTAGTGTATGAGGATCTCCTCCAGTCCTCAGTACTTACCTGTCTCCTCCTTGTAGTGTATGAGGATCCCCTCCAGTCCTCAGTACTTACCTGCCTCCTCCTTGTAGTGTATGAGGATCCCCTCCAGTCCTCAGTACTTACCTGTCTCCTCCCTGTAGTGTATGAGGATCCCATCCAGTCCTCAGTACTTACCTGCCTCCTCCTTGTAGTGTATGAGGATCCCCTCCAGTCCTCAGTACTTACCTGTCTCCTCCTTGTAGTGTATGAGGATCCTCTCCAGTCCTCAGTACTTACCTGCCTTCTCCTTATAGTGTATGAGGATCCCCTCCAGTCCTCAGTACTTACCTGCCTTCTCCTTATAGTATATGAGGATTCCCCACACCCTCAGTACCTACCTCTCTCCTCCTTGAAGTGGATGAGGATGAACCCCCGGGTGCAGTCGGTGTCTCGGATCTCACACTCTCCTCCATCTGATTTGCTTTTACTCCCGAAATACAGCTGCAGTTTATTCTTCAGGGGTTTCAGCTTTTCGGGCCCCTGATCCCAGTGTAGGGCCACAGGGTGCTGGTAGCTGCCGTCTCCCATCCTGGAGGGAAATGGGAGAGGCAGCGGTGTGACGTTCGGTGTCCTCAGAGAATGAGAAATTTATTATACAGAATTTACTTTCAGTTTTGGAGGGCAGGTGATTTATTGTAGCTGCAATGTATAAACCTGAGGAGTCAGGATGTAGAAGGGTTTGTGTTAGAGGCGCCTCACACAGCGGCGATCCGACTTCAGGGGCGACTCGAAGCCGCCACCGCACAACGCCACTTCAGCGCGGCTTGCAAACGACTTCTGTAATAGAAGTCAATGCAAGTCACTTGACGTCGCCCCCAAACTGGTACAGGAACCTTTTTCTAAGTCGGAGCGATTTGAGTCGCTCCTATTAGAACGGTCCTATTGCACTGCATGGAGCGCGACTTGTCAGGCAACTAAGTCGCCCCTTTGTGAACCGGTTGTTATTATTATTTATTACAGGTACTTTTAAAGCACTGTCAATTTATGCAACACTTTACATATACAGTATCTCACAAAAGTAAGTACACCCCTCACATTTTTGTAAATATTTTATTCTATCTTTGACATACTGAAGCAGAGCATGATCCCCTCCCTTCAGAGACTGGGCCGCAGGGCAGTATTCCAATATGATAACGACCCCAAACACCTCCAAGACGACCACTGCCTTGCTAAAGAAGCTGAGGGTAAAGGTGATGGACTGGCCAAGCATCTCCAGACCTAAACCCTATTGAGCATCTGTGGGGCCTCCTCAAATGGAAGGTGGAGGAGCGCAAGGTCTCTAACATCCACCAGCTCATGGAGGAGGGGAAGAGGACTCCAGTGGCAACCTGTGAAGCTCTGGTGACCTCCATGCCCAAGAGGGTTAAGGCAGTGCTGGAAAATAATGGTGGCCAAAATATTAACACTTTGGGCCCAATTTGGACATTTTCACTTTCACTTTACATTGTAGCAAAGTGTCAGCTCTTCAGTGTTGTCACATGAAAAGATACAATAAAATATTCACACAAATGTGAGGGGTGTACTTACTTTTGTGAGATACTTTATATTGTACAATCACAGTCCCTGTTGTCAAGGAGCTTACAATCTAATGTCCCTAACTCACAATCATACATACACATACTAGGGACAATGTAGACAGGAGCCAATTATCCTCCCAGCATGTCTTTGGAGTGTGGGAGGAAACCGGAAAACCCGGAGAAAACCCATGCAGGCACAGGGAGAACATGCAAACTCCAGGCAGATATTGCCTGTGCTGTATCCAGGAATTGATGGAGATGATTTACTTTGTATCCATATCATACTTATCTATACTGTACATATTTATCCATACCATACATGTTTGGCGCTGGAGGGATTTTATATTTGCACAATCTCTTTCAGTCATCATTGTCTGCAACACACGGCACACATTCTAGAGCAGGGGTCTCCAAACTGTGGCCCGAGGGCCAGATGTGGCCCTTTGCTAGCCTTCATCCGGCCCTTGGGGCACTATTCCTCCCACTGACACCAAGAATGGGGCACTATTTCTTCCACCGATAACAATGATGGGATACTATTCCTCTTACTGATAGGGACGCTGCTCCTACTCCTATTGGCCACCAGCCCTAAGGCCATATTTATTCTCACTCATGCCGGGCTCGTGACATTTTCTGCTCCTGCTGGCCACAACCCGGCCCTCCTCAAGTCCGAAGGACAATATACCGGCCCTTTGAAAAGTTTGGAGACCCCTGTTCTAGAGCAATGGGAGAGGATGACATTATATAACTATAATCATAATAATAATAATCAGAATGAGCTGTGTTCACTTCCCTTCTTTTCCACAAAATTCTGCAGCAAATTCTATGCATGCATTCCACATTCCTGTCCCTGCAATGTTCCGGGTGAGCACCCACCATCGGGGTCACATGCCAGGGCTGGATCTGGCCTGTCTAATGTGGGATGCAGTTAAAAATGACAGGGAGGCAGAGGATGCGAGGTCAGTCGGGCAGTGTACAGGGGGTCAGCAGTTTGTAGGGGAAAAAGCAGAGCCCATTAGTTTTAGGGCAATGTAGAGTGGGTTACCAGGGCGGTGTACAGGGGTTAGCAGGAAAGTATACAAGGGTCAATAGGGCAGAGAATAGGGGTCAGTAAGGCAGATAATAGGGTAAGCAGGATAGTGTACAAGGGTTAGCAGGACTCAAGACAGGGCAGTAGGACAGTGTGCATGGGGTCAGCAGGGAAGTATATGGCAGTCAGTAGGGCAGAGAATAGGGAGTCAGTAAGGCAGAGAATAGGGGGCAGCAGGGGAGGGGGCAGCAGGGCAGTGTGCAAGGAGTAAGCAGGCAAGTATACAAGGGTCAGTAGGACCGAAGACAGGGGTCAGCAGGGCAAAGGATGGGAGGTCAGCAGGGGACTTTACAAGAGTCAGTAGGGCAGCGTACAGGGGATCAGCAGGGCAGAGGATAGGGGTCAACAGGATAGAGGACAGGATCAGCAGGGCAAAGGATAGGGGTCAACAGGATGGAGGACAGGGTTCAGCAGGGCAGTGTACCTGGGTTGGGTCAGCAGGATAGAGGACAGGGTTCAGCAGGGCTGTGTACCTGGGGTCAGCAGGATGGAGGACAGGGTTCAGCAGGGCAGTGTACCTGGGTTGGGTCAGCAGGATAGAGGACAGGGTTCAGCAGGGCAGTGTACCTGGGTTGGGTCAGCAGGATAAAGGACAGGATTTAGCAGGGCAGTGTACCTGGGGTCAGCAGGATGGAGGACAGGGTTCAGCAGGGCAGTGTACCTGGGGTCAGCAGGATGGAGGACAGGGTACCTGGGGTCAGTAGAGTAACTACTGGCAGAGCACTTGGCAGCGCTCCTCCTCCCTGTGCCACACTGCACAGAGCCTGGGCACTTAGCTGATCTCTTGCTCCCCATACAGCACATAGATTGGATTCCCTTACAGACACAGCCTCGATCTGCACAGTGTGTAGCTGGCTGCTGCAGCTGTACTGCCATTCCAGTCTGGAACTTTCACAGCTCAAAACTGCAACACAGCAGCCAGCTACACACTGTGCAGATTGAGGCTGTGTCTGTAAGGGAATCTCAGCTATGTGCTGTATGGGAAGGAAGAGATCTCTTGAGTGCCCCGCGTGCAGCACCGCTGTTCCATATCTGTTCTCACTGGTGATCTGACCAGTCGCACACCTCCTATATTAGATCACCCCCCCCCCCCCCGCCACTTGGGATGACGGCGCACAGGGGGGACCTTTGGACAGGAGCATTGCCAGTCTGGGGGGGGGGGGGGGGGAGTGTTAGATGGACTAGCAGATTTAAATACTCTAACACATTGAAGCCAGACTCCAGATAATGCTTTATGAGTTACAGCCGCATGTAATGAATGGCATCCTGTAATATAAGAAATGTTTGCTGTTGGGTTTAATATCAATTTAATGAAGAGACACCAATAAATACAGACATTGTAAATATAATCAGATTAATATGCAGAATGCTGATTTCCTGCATAGATATGGGAGGAGATCTTTCCCTCCAGGTGAAGTCCTGTGGTGACACGTCTCAGATTTTATCTCAGATTTATTTCTGGTAAATCCCCCCCCCCCCCCACAGGAAAGTAAACGTAAATCTGATATTTTGCAGAGCGCTCATTATATGGGGAGACGCCCTGCAACTATCAGGCAATGCCAGAGGTTGCATTGAGCTCATGTGAAGAGCGCCGCTCTGTGATCACCGGACTGTAACAACGCACAAATAAATGACATCTCCAGAGATCTTTGCGCAATAGAATGTTATTCTAGCAGGGTGGGGCACAGATGTGTCCTGCTGTAGTTCCCCTGTTGGCCACTAGATGTCTCCATAGTCAGGAGTCAGAGAAGACCCAGTAAGCAAAGCAAGCCTTTCTAAATCTTTTCAACGCCGAGGAACCCTTGAAATAATTCTCAGGTCTCGGGGAACCCCTGCTAAAAATTAAAAATCTACAACTCATGATACATTAGTGTGATGGTCAGTGGGAAGAATGCTCCTCACAATTGTGGGCATTGGGAAGAATCCCCCCTTACAGATAGCTAAAAAGATCAATGGTGTCATTGGGAATTTATCTGAGAGGTAGAAATTGACCGTTGCTCAAGGAACCCCTAGCAACCTCTGGAGGAACCCTGGTTGAGAAACCCTGCAGTAAGGGCTCATTTACGCCCATCAACTTAAAGCGCCAACCACTTCAACTTAAACATGGGGTTTTTTTTTTTATGTGTTTTTGATGCTTTTTTTGAAGCTTTAAGGAAAATTGACAAATAACCTGTGTGTGTGTTGATTTTCTCTTTGCATTAAAGGGGCTCAGTAGAACCTCAGTAAGGATGAGCCGTACACCCCCCACCCCCACCCCCGGTTCGATTCACATCAGAACATGCGAATAGACAAAAAGTTCAGGGTGAACATCCGAACACCGTTAAAGTCTATGAGACCCGAACATGAAAAATCAAAAGTGCTCATTTTAAAGGCTTCTATGCAATGTTATTGCCCTAAAAAAGTGTATGGGGACCCGGGTCCTGCCCCAGGAGACATGGATCAATGAAAAAAGACGTTTTTAAATCAATAGTTTTTTTCAGGAGCAATGAATTTAATAATGCTTAAAGTGAAAAAAAGGAAAGGAAAAATTCCTTTAAATATTGTGCCTGGGGGGTCCCCTTAGTCTGTGTGTAAAAGGGCACATCTCTGTGAGGTGTAGAACATAGCCAGAGCAAAAATGACATTTCCATAGGAAAAATTGTCATTTAAAGTCGTGTCTGTATTGTAATGCTGGTTTCCGACAATATACAAGAAATTGCTGAAAAAAAGTATGTGCCCCCCCAGTCCAAACCTGGCTCTTCGAGTCTGGTTTGGATATTAAGGGGAACCCCGGAGCGAAATAAAAAATATTTATATATTTAGGTCCCCCTAAAATCCAAACCAGACCCTTATCCGAGCATGCAGCCCTGGCCGGTTAGGATGGGGGGGGGGAGCGAGCGCCCCCCCCCTCCTGAACCGTACCAGGCTACATGCCCTCAACATGGGGAGTATGGGTGCTTTGGGAGAGGGGGGCTTTGCCCCCCCAATCTCAAAGCACCTTGTCCGGCCAGGCTTGCGGGGATCTGCGGGCAGGGGGGCTTATCGGAACCTGGAAGCCCCCTTTAATAAGGGGGCCCTCAGATCCCGGCCCCCCCCATGTGAATAGGTTTGGGGTACATTGTACCCCTACCCATTCACCAAAAAAGGAGTGTAGTGTAAAAAAAAAACAAGAGGCAGTTTTTGACAAGTCCTTTATTGTGTAAAGTAGCTCTTTTCTTCTTTCTTCCTCCATCTTCTCCTGGCCGCTCCTTCTTCTGGTCTTATGCTTCTTCTTTTAGTCTTCTTGCTTCCTCTCTTCCTCTTCAATCTTCATCTTCATCTTCTTTCACCGCCGCCGCTCTCTCCGCTGCTACAGCCCGGCCCCGACGCGTCTTGCAGAATGGGCGGTCTTCACGATAACAGTTCTTTTATAAGAAGGGGCAGGGCCACCCGGTGAAGTAAATGGGTGACCTGTCCCCTCTGACATCACATGACGTCAGAAGGGGGCGGGTTCACTCAGTTAAGTCACCGGGTGGCCCCGCCCCTTCTTATAAAAGTGCTGTCATCGCAAAGACCGCCCATTCGGCAAGATGCGCAGGGGCCGGACTGCAGCAGCGAAGAGAGCGGCGGCGGTGAAAGAAGATGAAGATGAAGATTGAAGAGGAAGAGAGGAAGCAAGAAGTCTAAAAGAAGAAGCATAAGACCAGAAAAAGGAGCGGCCAGGAGAAGATGGAGGAAGAAAGAAGAAAAGAGCTATAATACAAAATGAAGGACTTGTCAAAAACAGCCTCTTGGTTTTTTTTTTACACTACACTCCTTTTTTGGTGAATGGGTAGGGGTACAATGTAGGTCGGGATCTGGGGGCCTTCCAGATTCTGATAAGCCCCCTGCCCGCAGACCCCCACAACCACCGGCCAGGGTTGTGGGGATGAGGCTCTTGTCTCCATCAACATGGTTCGGGGGGGGGGGGGGGCGCCCCCCGCTCGCTCGTCCCCACCCCCTCCTGCCATGCCAGGGCTGCGTGCTCGGATAAGGACCTGTTTTGGATTTTGGGGGGAACCGCACGTCATTTTTTTTTTAATTTTGGCGCGGTCCCTGCTGTTGTAAATTAGTTAAAAAATTGTGCAAATTGAAGCGCATTATTTTTATTATTGCATTGTAATATAAAATAAAATCGTTCAACTCACCATAATGCAGAATCAGCGGGAGCCCCAAGTGTGTCACTTGCCATGTCGCCTGCTACCAGATGCCATCAGGTGTCCCCAGTGGAGTCCCTCCTTCCATCAGGTGTCCCCAGCGGAGTCCCTCCTTCCATCACAGGCGCCCCCAGCGGAGTCCCTCCTTCCATCAGGTGTCCCCAGCGGAGTCCCTCCTTCCATCAGGTGTCCCCAGCGGAGCCCCTCCTTACATCACAGGTGCCCCCAGCGGAGTCCCTCCTTCCATTAGGTGCCCCCAGCGGAGTCCCTCCTTCCATCAGCTGCCCCCAGCGGAGTCCCTCCTTCCATCACAGGTGCCCCCAGAGGAGTCCCTCCTTCCATCACAGGTGCCCCAGCGGAGTCCCTCCTTCCATCAGGTGCCCCCAGCGGAGTCCCTCCTTCCATCACAGGTGCCCCCAGCGGAGTCCCTCCTTCCATCACAGGTGCCCCCAGCGGAGTCCCTCCTTCCATCAGGTGCCCCCAGC
>BLSH010232778.1:10864-47702 GCA_018402905.1 Glandirana rugosa
TCCGGCCCAGCTATTGTACGCCCGTCTCGTCATGTCCTCCTCGTCCGTCAGCCCACCAGTCCACGTCCGTCCCAGCAATTGTCCGTCCGTCTAACTTCATGTGTCCCTAGTCTGTCTTCTCACCAGCATCCGTTCGACCCCAGCCACGTCCGTCTCAAGTTCGTCTACGCCCAAGTCCGGCCCAGTGTCCATTGTTCATCGAGTCCTGCCCAGCGAGTCCTTGTGCCACTGTGACATCTTTCCTGTCGTAAACGATGTCCTTCGTCCTGCAAATTTATCCCGACGAGTAGGTCCTTAATCTCCTTAGGTGTTGGTTGTTAATTGGGAATCGTGTCAGAAGAGGATTGTAACGGGGGCAGGTCCTTTTGGACAAGACACCCAGAGTTAAAGGCCCGGTTGGGCATCCGGAGGCTGCCCCTTGGGGGGGGGGGCAATGTTAGGAGAAGACTGTGCTAAGGGTTAATTGTTGGTTGTGGATTCCTCTAATTCCTGGATGAGCAGCCCTATTTAAACGTCCTGCTTCCTGTAGCAAATGCTGTCCTTTCTACAGTGTCACCGTGTTCCTGAGCGACCCGTCCTGAGCTACTTGTTACCTGTGACCCGGCCTGAACCCGCATCTGCTTGAACTCTGCCTGCACCGACCCCAGCTTGCCTACGACCACTCTTCTGTCTGATCCCTGTGTACTTCAATCTGCCTGCCTGTTAACGACCCTGCCTGCACCTGACCACCCGACTGCCTGCTCCTCCTGTACTGCTCTGCCCGCATGTTATCGACCCGGCCTGTCTCACTACTCTTCCATCTTGCACGACCTTCTGGACGGCATCTTACCATCACAAGTGTCCTATCCAGCCCTCGTGCTCCCCTGTGCTCCAGCGCTCCCTGTCTGCTCTATCAGGGGTTCTGGAACCAGGGCCGTAAGAGAGGTTGCCTTCTGCATAAGCCAGACTCCACCACCAGGTACGTGACACATACGAGCTCTATACTCTAGACCCACAGCCCAAGTCAAACTCCCCCATGCAAGGTCCCACACCTTCCATATGCTCAACAGCATGAGACAGAGATGCCCCTATCCCCACTCCTGTTTCTACTCTGCCTGGAACCCCTAGCAACAGCGATTAGGCGACATCCAGATGTCAAAGGGGTGGAATCTGGACATCAAGAATATAAACTCTCGCTATTTGCGGATGACATCCTGTTAACTCTCACTGAACCCCACACATCCCTACCTGTGCTACATGATATTTTAAGATCCTTTAGTGCCCTTTCAGGATATAAAATCAACACGTCAAAAACCGAAGCCCTGCCGCTAAATATTCCTACGCCTCAGGTAAATAGACTACAACAAAACTATGCATACCATTGGTGCACCCCCTCTATCAAGTACTTAGGTACGCACATCACCTCGAATTACTTGCATCTATATGCAGCTAACTTCCCACCCCTGTTTAAAGATATTAGATCTCTCATGAACCAGTGGAATCATCTTGACATATCGTTCCTAGGAAGGATTAATGTACTAAAGATGACCATTTTGCCAAAGTTATTGTACCTCTTTGAGACACTCCCAGTACTCATCCCAGGTACTCAACTGAAAAACCTTCAATTCCTTTTTTTCAGCTTTATATGGCGTAATAGACAACCCAGGATTGGGCGCTCTGTCTTGCTGGCACCCAGGAATAGGGGAGGTCTAGGGGCCCCCGATATAACAAAATATTATTTAGCTTCCCACCTCAGACAGACTCTGTCATGGATGACTAGGCTCTCTGGGAACAGATGGACTGAAATAGAACCTAGTCAGCTGTACCCAATGCATATATCTTCTCTACTGTTTCTCAAAAACCCTCTGAATAGATTTAGATCACCTAAAAGCCTGTTAAACTCTATGACTTTTACATTAGAAATATGGCATAAACGCAATAAAAGGTTTACCCTGACCCCTTCCTGTTCACACTTGACCTTGTCTTATATAACCCTGAATTGCCCGACAGTCTGTCTTACACACAAATGCTGCCTTGGGCCCAGGCAAATGTATTTCAGCTGAGACACTTAACCAACCCAGTTACTCACAAAATGCTCTCCTTAAGGGAACAAAAGAAGGACATTCCAACCCACTCTTTCTATGCATACCTCCAATTTTGTCATTTTTTTCAGACTTTAAAACCCACCTTGACCCTGGACCGCACTACAGAGTTTGAATGTATAGCCATGCAAGGCCATACCCAAGCCCACTTAATATCATCTATATATAAATGAATCATGACATCCTCCCCCCTAGACGAGAACACACATAAATATATGACAAAATGGTCCGACGCTCTCCAACGCCCCATACCCCTGACTATTTGGTGTAAGATTTGGGAAAATGCTTCTAAAACCTCCAGATGTGTCATATACAAAGAAAACATCTATAAAATCTTTATGCATTGGTATAGGACCCCAACATTCCTACACGCTATCAATCCGTCAATTCCAGCTGAGTGCTGGAGATGCCGAGAGGGGATCGGCTCCTTGACCCATATTTTTTGGTCCTGTCCTCTGATACAGAGTTACTGGAGTAAGCTCCAGGGAGTGTTGGAATGGGTCCTAGATACAAATCTTCCTCTGGACCCCTTGCAATACCTATTGGGCCTTCCATTTAACAGTGTTCCTAGGAGTCCCAAAAATTTAGCCACCCACATACTAACAGCAGCCAGACGGTTAATCCCCAGGCTCTGGAAGTCAAAGGAAATACCTACACAATCTCAGTTACTCTCCACTGTGGCTGAGATAAGAGCCATGGAGTATATGACAGCTCTAAACGAGGACAAGATAGTCCAATTTCACAAAACATGGAAAGCCTGGGATGACTCCACCTTTGGTCACCCTCAAATGCCCACCACTGACATTACATACATTTCCAATGATTTCTAATAGTTGACCCAACTAGCAGGTTGTTTAATGTTTGTATTCTTGTTTCGCTCCCCACCCCTTTT
Source organism: Glandirana rugosa (assembly GCA_018402905.1). NCBI lineage: Eukaryota > Metazoa > Chordata > Amphibia > Anura > Ranidae > Glandirana > Glandirana rugosa. Next base: position 13,838 of record BLSH010232778.1, read on the forward strand.
TTGTTTTGTTTACCCATCCCCTGAAAGTTAAGCAAGGCGAATTTCTACAGGTTATGCCTCATTACCTATGTTTCCTCACTTGATAGCTTCACTTGAGACTCTCATCTGATGTACTCAACTAACTTGGTTATGTATGAGTGCCCGAAAGACACCTACCAAGAAAAAGTAATCTCATGTTGTACTTTCAAGTTTACATTTGTATTATGTTATTCAACATGCATAACTTGTATCTGATGCAATATTGAAATAAAATGTTAATAACAAAAAAAAAATATATAACTAAATCCATCAAGAATACATTGCATGCCATAAAAGGAAACCAAGAACTAATGGGGATCATACAAGGCATTCAGAGCCAGAAGTGACCCTTCAGAGACCTCTGCCCAATTCAACACACGATTCATAAACTCAGACAGGAACATGACACATTAATAATAAGTATGTCTTTGAATGGGAATTGTCATATTGAATGAATCAAGGTCATGAATAGGCTAGCACCTACAGAAGGGAAGATAGCTGTCAGATATCCCCTGGATGACAAGTTTATTTGAGCTATCCTGTGTTTAGTATCACAGTATCAATGCTGAACAATAATCTATCTGTTTCAAGAATGTAACCGGTACATATTGGGAGATATGAATAGTGGTAAAAAACTGTGTCTAAGGTAGGGCCATTATACTGTCATAAACCCAGGACAGCCCATGGATACTCCTTATATGTTTTATTGGTCAGGAGCATCTGTCAACACCCCTTTGGTCCCAAAGAAAAAGGGAGATGTCAAGACAGTTGAGAGTTTTCCTTTACCATCAAATCAGGAACATCTGTCAAGTTTGAGAACAGATAATACCTGGCTCATCGACTGACTTCTGATAACACCCAGGACATTGATTTCAAGTATCCTTCATCCTCAATTCTGCCTTATTTCTCTGTTGCTGTATTATGTCTTTATTTCTTTGAAACACCTTTTTCTGTAAATATTTTATTTGCACCAATTTTGACATATTCATTTAATAAAACCTTATTTTGTAAAGGGTTAACCTTGCCCCTAAGCTCTTAATGCAAGCTAAAAAAGAACCTGTCTCTTGAAGAGTGCTACTGAACACTACATTTCTGAATATGGGGGCGTGTCCAGCCGGCGGAGAAGATGGCCGCATAAGTGAGAGCTCTTCCAGCCCCACGCTCATTGCAACCAGCCACAGCAACAGGAGAGCCATCTCTACGCTGAGACCCGACTCACTCACTCACCCCGATCTGGAGGACGAGATGAGCAAGTGGAGAAAAGCAACCAAGCAGCCCCAGCGGCTGACTGATTTCTTCCCCGCAGGGAACGGCCCAGCTCCACTCAGCACACAGGGAGATGGGAGACCCGCAGCCTGGGGAGCTAGATGAACTATCCCCCCTCCTTCCCCTACCTTGCACAGCCCAGCAAAATCCAGGCAGTGAACGGGGGGAGAGGAGACACACGCAGAGCCGCGGCGGGACAGGCCTCAGGCCTACCACCACAGAACGCAGCCAGGGCCCTCAATTGACATGTTCCCAGGCACGGAGCAGACGTTCACAGAAAGCACTATGCAAAGCATCCTTTTATCCCTCAGAAGCACACTCTTCAGTGACTTTGCAGGCATGTTTACTCCCCTACAGGAGACTGTGCAAACGCATGATGTTAAAATGCACCATCTAAAACCTTGTGGATGCATATACAGACCAGGAATCAGAGCTGCAAAGGCGCCAAAATAAAGTAGTGGATCTCGAGGACTGCTTGAGACATAATAATATAAAGTTCAGAGGCATTCTGGAACATGTACCCCCCAGTAAGCTGACCAACGTTGTCCAGAGGCTCATGAAAGCCATAATACCTACTTTTTCTGACATTGAACTGTATGTGGACAGGGCCCACCGAATCCCTAATCCCAAATTTTTGCCTGATAGCGCACCCAGGTATACCCTGGCCCGCCTCCACTACTACCACGTCAAAGAGTGAGTCATGGCAGTGGCAAAAATAAACCCAGTGGTTCCAGAACAGTTTAAAGATATATCGCTGTACACGAACATCTCACAGCAAACGGCTTTCCCCACTCACGAAGATTCTGCAAAATCACAATGTGGTCTACAAATGGGGCTTTCCTACTAAGCTCCTGATTACTTGGAACAGCAGGACCTACCTGGTATATAGTGTGGACAAAGGCATTGTCCTCTTTAAAGAGTGGAATCTGATTCCAGTGGACCCACCTGCCGGACCGTCAAAAACTCCAGAGCGACTGCCAATTGAATGGTCCTGAATACTTACAACTATACCAGGCTCCTTCCCTCTCCTGCTCTGAGCCTTTAGCGTGGGTCTGGAGGAACTGATCTCTCAAGGCCTTTCACCCACGCAGGCTATCTCCTGCGGGGTCTGGCACCCACATTGGTGCACCTAACTACCCCCTGCGTTATCTTTAGCAGCTTTGGCTGCCCAAGTGCCTGCATCAGCAGGAATTTATTAAACCATTATCATTTTGTTTATTGTTCTCTTGCTGTTTGCTGTCCCTATACCTTACCCTCTTTCTTCCCACCTACCTTTACCAGTCACACTGCAGGATCATCTACCAGAGCTCTGTTGAGGACCACCAAAGCTTCAAAGAACTGCTGTCATTGGAGCTCGCCATACCCGGACCCACCATGAAGCTTAAGACTGAGAAAGATTGCCCACAGGACCTCACCCTCTCTCTTCAGGACAGGTACTGTATGTCATTGCCTTTTCTGAAATACATTGTGTGCTGCCAAGCCTTAGTGTAACCCCCATGGTACTATGCCGCTGAGACTTATGTCAATTAATGCCAAGGGCCTCAACAGCCCCTTTAAAAGAACTGCCTTACTGAGAGAGGCTAGATACAGTATATGAAGGTGGATATTGTGTCCGCCCCAGAATCCCACTTTGCTGCCTACAAATGCCCACATTCCACTTTCCCCACTTCCCACATCTATATATGGCCAACGGGCCTAAAAAAGCATGCCGAGTCTTCGTCGCCATCAAAGACTCAGTGCTATACAGACACATCCAAACCATCTCGGATTCGCAAGGGAGATTCATAATCCTAACATGTGAAGTGAACCAAATGACTTTTACACTAGTTAACATATATTCCCCAAACACCAACCAGAAAGAATTTCTATCTAAACTGTTAAAGAAAGTCCAGAAAGTCTTACAGGGTATTCTTATTATTGGAGGCGATTTGAATTCAGTGTTGCACCCAGAGATGGACTCTACAATGCCTACTAGGAGGCCTATCCAGGCTATTTATCATCTCCTGCACAAAAATGTACTGTTTGATGTATGGAGATGTTTCCATGGGAATGAAAAAGACTTTACGCACTTATGATCTGCTCATTCCTCATATTCACATATTGATTACTTTTTTATGATGAAGGGTCCACTACAAAATGTGCTACAAGCTTGTATCAGTTTCCTGGTCAGACCATGCCCCCATAACGCTGAAATTGGATGATAAATCCAAAAGCCTCTCCCCCCCAGATGGAGGCTTAATGCCTCACTGTTAGAAAATGAGAAATTTCTCCAGGAAATTGTACGAGAACACCATGCTTTCTTTCAATGCAATGATTCCCCTGAAATTGAAGGTTTTGTCTTTGGAATTCATATAAAACTTACATGGGAGGTATCTTGATAAAACTAACCTCATATACGAGGAAACAGAGGAGGAGGTAAATTGAGTACATATTGCATTCTATATCTATAGGAAGAAAATCTCCCCCCAACTTAGCCGAACCCAAACAATTCTGCAGAACAGGCAGAGGTTGAGGGCCTTGCTCCTATACAAACACAAAAGCCATATAAAATAACTTAAAGCCAAGTATTACATTCTCCATAACAAAGCAGGGGTGTGGCTAGCCAAAAAAGTTAAGGCCAAGCAAATCCAGCACAGGATCCAGACCCTTATCCACCCTATCTCCAAAATCCCTATGTCCAATCCACAGGATATAGCGAACGCATTTGCGGATTATTGCCAAACCTTGTACGATCTCCAAAGTGACCACCAAACACCCCAACCCTCCCCAACTCTAATTAACACCTTTTAAAACAAGTTAAACCTTCCTACCATTGGTGCAGACCAACTACATTAAATTGCCCAACCCTTCACCGCCCAATAAATATGTGCAGTTATCAACACATTACCTAATAACAAGTTACCGGAGGATGATGGGTTTTCAAACAAATTTTACAAAAAATTACTACTTATAGCCCCCCCACCTGGGATCTGTTTTTGAGCTTGCCTCCTCCCCTGGATCCTTTCCTTCAGAAATGCTGAGAGCTGTTATAGTGACAATCCCCAAGCCTAACAAATATCCCATGCAGCCAGCCAACTATTGGCCCATTTCGCTTCTAAATTCTGACATAAAAATGTATGCCAAGCTCCTGGCAACCATACTCCAGACGATTCTGCCATTGATTATACACCCCGACCAGGTTGGATTTACTCCGAACAGACAGGCCCCAGCCGGCAATAGGCGTCTCATTAATCTGATTGCAGGGCTGGATCCTCGAACGCCCCAACACCTAGCCCAGCTGAAAGCACATGATCTATCAACAATGAGGAGAATAGCAACCCTTCAAATGCTAATTTTCCCCAAACTACTCTATCTATTTTGCGCTATTAAAAAACCCATTCCTCAATCCTTCCTCTCCTCAGTACAAAAATGCTTCAATCAGTATATATGGCACCACAGACCATCTAGATGTAATCTTACAACCCTAATGCAGAGTAGGAAGAATGGAGGAATGGGAGTGCCCAATGTCACAGCTTATTACAAGGCATGTATACTGGATCAACTCCGCTACTGGTGGAACACCCCTAAAAACAAAATTTGGGTTGGCCTAGAAGCCTCATGCACGCAAACCAAGGTCCTTAGAACAACCCTTATTGCCTCCAAGTTAGGAGCCCCGCTAATAGCGACAGACGTTCCCACAGTCCAAGCAGCCCTCAAAATATGGACAGACTTTCCTTTAACATCACGCAATACCAAGGCAGTTTCCAAGTTACCCACACCGCTCTCAGTGCTACGCCACTTTATCCACTTCCTCCATATACACTCTTGGCAGGATAAAGGTCTTACACACCTGCACAACTTATTTAATGGGAAGATTACTCCTTCCAATATCTAGCCCACCACTTTAACCTTCAACCAACAGACCAGTTTAACTACATAAAAATCCAATCCTTCCTACATAAAAACCCCTTCCCGCTATATCTGGAAATGTCAGCTGCCCTACACACTTTCTTCCAGGATCATTCCAGTCCCATGAAGGGTATCACCCTATTTTACAATAGCCTACAGGAGCTAAGCTCTTGCTCTAAGCCTAGTACATTACTCAAAAGGTAAAATGCGCTGGGGAAAACAATTCTAGATGAGTACTGGGTAAAGGTTTTCTCCATTGCCCACTCCTCATCTAAATGTGCAAACCACTGGGAACTTTTCCAGAAGGTCACGCACTTTTGGTACCTTACCCCGTTTAGGCTGTCCAAAATCTTCTCATCCCACACAGCCCTTTGCTGGAGGGAATGCAGAGAAACAGGTTCACTATACCATATACTTTGGGCATGTAACTCCGTCCGGTCATATTGGAATAAAGTGTATAGCATAATTTCAGACATTTGTGGACAGCATATAGCACCCAGCCCTGAGATGGTGCTCCTGCACCTCAACATACATGAGTTACCTCTTAAATTTAGAGTGGTGACCACACAAGTGCTGCTAGCGGCAAAAATCACATTTACCAGGCAGTGGAAATCCAGTAATGCACCATCTTTAAGGGACATACTCACCACACTAAATTTTCAATGTGAAATGGAGAAATGAATGGCTACTACCAACCTAACAACTGATGTCTTTAGGAAAAGGTGGGAGCCCTGGTTGACACACCCCAAGTGTTCAGTTGAAAGCTAACAAAGATGACTGATTGGTGACTGGCCCTCCCCCTCTTTTTCCTTCCCCCTCCTTCCCCCCTGGTTCCTTTCTTTCTATATAGCCATAGCTTCAGCAGGTCCTGATGATGCGTTACCCAGTAGCAGCACTCCCATGTTTCAGTTGGTTTGACAATTAATACCTGTGCTTATTGCTGGAAGTGGGACACCCTCCAGGGCACAGCTTGATCCCGCTGGGGTGCCCTGGACGGTAGCGTCATGCTGGTACAAGACTGTCCTGTGCCCTCTAGCACTGAATATCTGCGCAGGATTTGTGCTTCTCATTTTGTACGATTTCATATATAGCCACATTGTTGCTGAAGAGAGTGCATTATACATTATGCCTTGTATATGACATAATTTGCAACTGTTGTATGTTCTACTTTATGCCTTGAAACTCAATAAAAACTTGCAAAAAGTGCAAAATAAATCTCTGAATATACCTGTCTGCAATGACAGTGTGTGTTACAGACGTTTATTTTAAAATCATAATTGTAATGCTAAATAGTTGGAAGTTCTGATTCTTCAGTAAAAGTCAGTGGTGGCAGTTAAAGGGTTAATTTCTTAACCACTTCCCGACCGCCGTATGCAGAATGACAGCCAGGAAGTGGTTCAGTTGTCCTGACTGGGCGTCATATGACGTCCTCAGGATAACATGCCGGCGCGCGCCCGTGGGAGCGCGCATCACGGCGATCGGCGGTGAGGGAGGTCAGTCTGACCCCCTGCATTACCGATCTCTTCCATACGAAGCACTTTACTATGTGATCAGCCGTGACTAATCACGGCTGGTCACAGTGTAACATGGGAAAGCCATTTATTGGCTTTTCTTGTACTCGGGTCTGCAGACCTGAGTAAAGGAGAGTCGATCGGCTGCTCTCCACCAGGGAGCCGATCTAGACCATCAGTGCATCTGCCCACCAGTGCCCCTATCAGTGTGTACCAGTGCCCCTATCAGTGCATACCAGTGCCACATATCAGTGACCACCAGTGCCACCTACCAGTGCCCACCTATCAGTGCCCATCAGTGCCACCTATCAGTGCCCAGTGCCACCTATGAGTGCCAATCAGTGCCATATATGAGTGTCCATCAGTGCCGCTTATCAGTGCCCATCAGTGCTGCATATCAGTGCCCGTCAGTGCTGCATATCAGTGCCACCTATCAGTGTCCGTCAATGCTGCTTATCAGTGCCGCTTAACAGTGCTCATCATTGCTGCATATAAGTGCCTCGTCATCAGTGCCACCTCATCAGTGCCACCTCATCAGTGCCAATCAGTACTGCCTCATCAGTGCCCATCAGTGTAGCCTCATCAGTGCCCATCGGTGATGGAGAAAATTTACTTATTTACAAAGTTTTGTGACAGAAACAGAGAATTTTTTTTTTCAAAATTTTCGGTCTTTTTTTATTTGTAGCGCAAAAAATAAAAACCGCATGGGTGATCAAATACCACCAAAAGAAAGCTCTATTTGTGGGAACAAAATGATAAAAAATGTGTTTGGGTACAACGTCGCACGACCGCACAATTTTCATTCAAATCGCAACAGCACTGAAAGCTGAAAATTGGTCTGGTAGGAAAGTGTTCTGAGTGCATAGTATTGAAGTGGTTAATTAGCCCAATGACAATCGCTCCCAGGCTGCTGGCACCTGTATTGGAACCAGGTGCAGCTGAGAGTAGCATTGCTACATAAGTGACAGTGTGGTGTTTCCTTTGTCATGAGTTAGCAAGGAGGCCAAGGATCTGATACCCACATCCATCACAGGTGTATGGAAGCAAACCTGGGGAATAAAGAGGATTCTAGGAGGTGCAGAGGTATGTGGGGGGTACAGAGGTGTGATGGTGGGGTACGGATGATGCTAGGAGGTGCAAAGGTGTGTGTAGGAGGTACAACTATGTGCAAAGGGGTACAGAAGTGTGCTGGGAGGGTACTGAGGTGTGCTGGGGCACAGGGGTTATTTGGGAGGTACAGAGATGTGCAGGGGGTATAGAGGTGTGCTGAGGGGTACGAAGGCATTCTAGGGGTATAGAGATGTGCAAAGGGGTATGGCATTAGATGGTTCCTGTAGAACCACATATTTTTAAATGGCCTACCCCTAATTAAGATATGTTCACCTACAATAGCTGGCTGAACCCATAGAAAAAAAAGATGTACCTGACATATTTTTGGAAAGGTTGCCAACTATGCAGCAAGGGGTCCCGCTGCAGAACATGTGAACGCGTCCTGCTGTTGGATCACAATAAAGGACCCCACAATGAGAATAAAGGGCCCTGGAACAGTGACAGGGGCCCCGGGACAGGGTCAAGGGGCCCCTTTATGATTTTTATGCACCGGGGCCCTGAAGGTTCTAGTCAAGCCACTGGGCCAAGCTGAACCCCTGAAAAACAACCTCACATTATAATCCCTCCTCCACCAAATGATTTGGACCAGAGCAAGGTCCATAAAGACATGGATGAGTGAGTTTGGGGTAGAGGAACTTGACTGGCCTGCACAGTCCTGACCTCAACTGGATAGAACACCTTTGGGATGAATTAGAGCCGAGACTGCAAGCCAGACCATCTCATCCAACATCAGTGCCTGACCTCACAAATGCACTTCTGGAAGAATGGTCAAACATAGACACACTCCTAAATTTTGCGGACAGCCTTCCCAGAAGAGTTGAAGTTGTTATAACTGCAAAAGGTAGGCCAATTCAACTGGGATGCCATTAAAGTTCATGTGCGCGTAAAGGCAGGTGTCCTGATACTTTTGACAATATAGTGTATTTTGAGTCAAAATAAAAGTAAATCAATGTGATTATCCTGTGTGATTAGAGGGGGGTATGTTTCCCAACTAAAAGGCAAAATACAGTTGGAATGAGGTATTTTTTACCCTCATTAATACTCAGACTGAATAAGTGTGTTTAAACTTGAGGTACATTGTCTTTTGCTCTTTACCAGAAATGAAGTGATCCATCCAAAAGCTGATTTAAGAATTCAAATTCCAATTAGGAACAAGTACTTAGATTGGAAAACTTACACTGCAGATACTACCGTTGCTCAAACAAAACCATAATTATAAAACTGTTCACAATTATGTAATGATGTGAACTTGCATGTTTAAAAAAATACATATACATTTGAACTGTGGTAGCTGGTGTGAAAGTACACTGAAGTACAACAAAGCATACAAGAGGGCATGTTATCTGACATTTATGTTTGATTCTGAATGGCAGAGATTGAGAAAGTCTGGGAATTCTCAGAAGCAATGAAAATGCAACTATGCAGTGCCACTGAATGCTTTAAAAACACATGAAATGTACATAATAAAAATGTGCATAAAATATGTGTATTTTAAAAACATAGCAGTGCAAGAGCCCTTAAGCTTGCTTTGTGGTATTTGCTGATTGAAATTTCCATATGTTCAAATTTTCAGCTCTGCCTTATTGTCAAATATTGCTATTTTACTTTGGTCAGAAAATAAATAGAGCACTAAAGTTGAACTAAAATAATTGCACATATCTGTATTTTTAATGAAGAACATGTTTTATGTAATTAGTGCAGTCCAATAGCTAAATCATTTAGATAACCTGCAGAGTTGTTTGGAGGCCATAGAAATCCTATATCTGGCTGCAAATAAAAAGTTCAAAGAATATTTGACTATTTCTGACAAACTGAACAACAATTGCAACAACCTAGGCACAAAAATGATTGCTGAGGACTGAAAGAAATGGGAGACATCACTCAAAATGATTTCTCAACTTGCTAAGAACTATTCCCTGCAGGTGATCATTTAAAAAATATTAAATTGAAACAACAGATTATAAATCAGTGCAATTACACTCTCAAAAGTTGCTATCGTTGTTCAAGGTGCCGTGATTGTAATCAGACTAAAACTGTACAAAAAATGTAAAACTATTTCCCAAAATCTTAGTTTAATACGCTAAAAATATAGCGTATTAAACTAATATTGGGCAGAAACCATTTAAATAAAATAGCCAGCCCCAGATGATGAAAAATATATTTCAAATTTTTCTAAGGGGTAACCTAACACAGAGTAATACTTGCCTTAAGCCAGCCATAGATGGCTCGAACCATTTGAACCATGTATGGGCAGGTTGAATGCACCCAAGTTGATTGATTGATTAACTTGGATACAACCAGCCTGCTGGTGTTCTCCCTGTGAGGATGGCTGCCTCCACCCCCCGCTAGGGGAACATGATAGCTCCATGGGAAGGATTCCCCTGTCAACACTGTCTGTGTTGATGGGGGGAATTGATGATGGGGGAAAATCGGTTTGTCTATGACCGCCCTTACTCCACATGCAACTAGCAGCGAGAGTAATCATTGCTCATTGCAGAGATGTAGCTAGTACTCATTGGGAGGGCATTTCAGACCTCTGTAGCGAGGCTGCTTCTTTAACATAGAGAGCGGCAGTCCTTCTTTGCAGCATGCTGTTGACGGACAAGCTTTACTACGCAGGCTGTGGCTGCTTTTTTTTAAAGAACAGAAACTGTAAAGGGCATATTTATAATGCAATGAATGAGGCATATAGCAAACATTCTGTGCAGACAAATATTTGTAATTCACGGGTTTTAAATTACAAAGCATTATTTCACCTGGAGTGAATGTTAAATTCATTGCTTTATAAATATGCTCCTGTGACTTTCATTGCTTCTTGTTTTGATGCATCCAGTATGTTTTTAGCTGATTTATATTGAAAGTAGAATTGTATTTATTGTTTACATTATTTATAATTAAACAGTATGTTGCCATATTAAGGCGTGTACAACAAAAATGAGTTTTTGCTCTTACACGATAAAAAAAATTCCTGGTAGAAACATACTTTTCTTCAAAAAGCAAGTCGCAGAATACGTTAGACGTGTACAATACATATGTATTCTGGTTAATGCAAGTAAAAGCATAAATGTATATAGATGATTTTTGTTTTATTTTAGGATGCACTAACATATGCATTATATTCAGTTAATTTTCATGAAGCATGGTCAGATGCAAGAAAAGCTGTTTATTATCTTGGAGTTTAGAATATTGCCTAGGGGAATGCACTGCTTATTCAAGAGTTCATAAACACTTTTAAACCATCTGTGAGCCTCAGCTTTATGCTTTCAGAAATGACAGTCATGTCAAAAAATCTTACAAGTAAAATTGACCTTCATAGAGGAATAGATAAATATGTATTTTCCTCTTGTAGCTCAACATAAAAAAGTGACATATTTTATACCTATTTTCAAAAAAGAAGGGGAACATTTAACAAACTATTGTTACACAATGAATTTTATCAGCAATGTAACAAATAAAAACTTTGTCTCTACATTTTTATTTATAATGTAATTGCTAGATGATACATTGTTATTCATAATGTAATTGCTGCTTGCAGTGATAGCTTTTAGATTTTTTACACGTTACTTAATAAATTATGTATATTAAATATTACAGGTAATAAACATTCATTATATTTGGACATATGTACTAAGTTAAATTTTTCTACATGTTTGCATCTATGCTATCCAGTCACTTTTGATAGCAAAATCTAGGTAATCTGAAATCACTGGGGCAGCTAATAGCTACTTAGTGGACTGAAAAAGCTGTAGGCAACAGGAAGTTCACCTGAATGATGCACATTTTTACTTGAGTTGCACATCTCTAATTATTAAAATATGAAGCATTGCATGATAATGAAAAGAAGAAATCAGTTTCATCACAAAAAATACACCAAGCTAGACAAGCTAACATAAAGGAAAAAGAAGGGATGGGGCTTGGCGATGGACCAGAGGTGACATGCAGGCTTAGGAGCTCCTGCACCACTTGTCTGTTTTTTATACCAGCGTGCCCACACAGTGATCTGCCAGTCTTGCCATGCATCAGGGAAGAAAGCCAAAGTCGTAGCACTCCCATTCAGCCATTTCCCAGTCTGGGAATGAAGCTATAAGATGCTATTTCCATTGGTTTACACTGCAGGGTTAGGCAACCTTAAAGAGGTGGAGATCTACCTGAACAACATGGGAGAAGTCAAAGATCACTGGGCATAGCGTTGCCCAGTGTCGCCTCCTCACACCTGATTTAAACCTGTAATTCCCATACTATTGTGTTGTAATCCTGTGCATTGCACAGCAATCATGGGTTTAAATCAGGTGGTGAGGAGGCAACATATCACCTCCTCACCACCTGTCAAACAAATTTGGATTGTTTTTCAGAGGAGAAGCAGTGCCTGCTGCACTTGTGAATGAGCCCTTAGTTGCATTCGGCAGTGGCACACTTAGGGCTCATTCACAGATAAAGTTGGGGGTGGTAAAACCCTACATTTGATTTGCAGATGTACTGACCCATCCCCTTTAGCTGCTGAGGCAGCAGCCAAAAGTGTGCACATGCTGCAGCAGGAATTAAACCCCTTGCTGCTTTTGGTGGGTGCTACAGCCTGCCAAACATGACCCATTCAAGTAAATGGGACCACTCTTCAAGTGCTCCACAACTGCATGCTTCTGCAGGGTCCAAGGGGTTAATGCAGGTGGGGAGAAAGCAAAATAATTCTGCCTGCTTTAACCCCTTGTTTGCTGCACTGTACAAGGTTGCAGGGAATTTGCAGAGCAGTCTCATTCACTGGAATGGGTCATGCTTGGCAGGTGCTACACCCACCAACCATGACAGGACGTATAACTCTTGCTGCTGCTGCGACATGTGTGCACCACTGCTGTTGGCACCACTCTGGAGACTGCTAGCCAGGGTAAGAGGTGGAGTGCAGTTGGTATCAATCCACATGGAACTGGAGCCAACACTACAGAGCAGGCATCGGCTTATGCGGCTCTTGTTCCCTACTACAGTTCCAATTTTACAAGTAGTCCCTCAAGTCCAGACCATGATCTACCAGTCACCTGGCTGTAATCTACTGGTTGCTGACCCCTGCTTTAAAGAGTCTTCAGTAATGGTAGGTGGCACTAAGATGGTAAGAATGGTAGGAGATGGAGCTGCCTCCCCCCTCCCTCCTTGCTTTCTCCCCTGAACATGCTGGCTACCTGGGGGACCAGGAGTCGCAAGTCTTAGATGAAGAGATGGACTTTCAGGACTATAAAGATGCATTTAGGAAGTATTTTGCAGTAGTCCCCACTAACAGGGATATCAAGGGTATGTTTTCTCACATGGAACCACATGCTGAACGTGTCGCACAGGTCCATGCTTACTTGCATGGCTTCAATCAGCGCCTTGACACTATTGAGTCTGCTCTTACATCTGCTGCCTCTGCTATTGTACAATTGCAGGAAACAGTGAGTGTCCAACATCAGTTTATTCAAGGCTTTTGGACCCCAATGGATGATATGGAGGACAGGAACTGGTGCAATAATGTCTGGCTGTGTGGTGTCCGAAAGGCAACTGGCCAGGATGATGACCTGGAAGCTACAGTCCAGGCCAACCTTAATTGTTCCCTAGATGACCCAGATGGCCCTCAGCTGGAGTTTGATCAGGATTAGAGTTGAGCGAACTCGAACTGTAAAGTTCTGGTTCGTACTGGACTTTAGGGTGTCCGTGTCCCGAACCCGGACATTTGAGAAAAAGTCTGGGTTCGAGTTCAGGGTTCGGGTATTTTTTGTGCCTTTTGAATAGCTGCAGGGCAGTCAATCAACAAGCGTTTCACTAGATTGCCCTTAGAAGCCATCACAGCCATGCCTACTAATGGCATGGCTGTGATTGGCCAGTGCATCATGTGACCCAGTCTCTATATAAGCTGGAGTCACGTAGTGCTGCACATCACATCATCTCATACTAGTGTAGGGAGAGGATCCTGCTGCTGTGAGGGACAGATTAGCTTTATAAAATCATCTTATATTAGTGTAGGGAGTGGATGCTGCTGCTGTTGTGAGGGACAGATTAGCTTTAGAAAATCATCTCATACTAGTGTAGGGAGAGGATGCTGCTGCTGGTGTGAGGGACAGATTAGCTTTAGAAAATCTGTTAAAAACAGCGATTTATTGCTGGGTGGGTGCTAGAGGAGATTTTTGTTTGCTAGAGTACATTTTGTTTGCTAAGCAAAGTGCCTCATATAAAACCTAAGCAATGTTTCTGTTTGTTAGGTGGGCGTTTGCAGCCATTTTTGCAAGTGCAGTGCAACTGCTTGTGTGTCAGAGACACTACTTTAATCGTGTTCTGCTAGTTCAGTTGGCAACATTTTGGCATATTTAAATACTGCTTTTACATTGCAGTTAGACAAATTAAAAAAAAAATGTTTTTTTTTTTGTGCAAAATATTACATTTGCGGCCAGAATAATTTATTATTCTTTTTTTATTATTATTAATAATAAATAGTGTGACATAGTACATTTGCACCTTGCTGTGCATTTCTTGCACAAAATTAAAAAGTGCGTCTACATTGCTGGTTGAAAAAAAAAATTGAAATACTACATTTGCGGCCAGCGGCACATTTCTTGCACAAAAATAAAAAGTGAGTCTACATTGCTGGTTTAAAAAAAAAGAATAATAATTTATTATTCTTTTTTATTATTAATAAATAGTGCTACATAGTGCAATTGCACCTTGCTGTGCATTTCTTGCACAAAATTAAAAAGTGTGTCTACATTGCTGGTTTTAAAAAAAAGAATAATAATTTATTATTCTTTTTTTATTATTAATAAATAGTGCTACATAGTACATTTGCACCTTGTTGTGCATTTCTTGCACAAAATTAAAAAGTGCATCTACATTGCTGGTTTAAAAAAAAAAGAATAATAATCTATTATTCTTTTTTTTATTATTAATAAATAGTGCTACATAGTGCAATTGCACCTTGCTGTGCATTTCTTGCACAAAATTAAAAAGTGCGTCTACATTGCTGGTTTAAAAAAAAAGAATAATAAATAGTGCTACATAGTACATTTGCACCTTGCTGTGCATTTCTTGCACAAAATTGCACATTGCCGGTTTAAAAAAATAATATAAATTTGTGCTAAATAGTACATTTGCGTCCAGAATAAGGAGAGCGCCAAATAAGGGACGTAGTCGTTGTGCTGCTGGTGTTGGTGGTGTTGGTGAAGCTCCTGTTGTAAGGAGAGGACGTGGTTGATCTGTGCCAGCTACACCCACAAGTGAAACACCATCCTCAGGTGCGAGTAGCCGACAGAACCTTCAACGTTATATGGTAGGCCCAAATGCCGCTCAACGAATGGTGAGGCCAGAACAAGTACAGGCAATAGTAGATTGGGTGGCTGACAATGCCTCCGGGTTCCTTCACATTGTCTCCCACCCGGTCCCTTGCTGAAAGCTCAGAGTTGGCACCTGAACCCCATGGCCATCTGTCTTTCACCTGTAAATCAGCCAAGCAGTTTGAGCCCCAAGTTATGCAGCAGTCTCTAATGCTTTTTGATGACTCTGCTGGTGTGCTTTCCATGGGCCATCCACATAGCCCTGCCCCAGAAGTGGAAGACATTGATTGCACCGATGCCCAACCACTTCTGTTTCAGGATGAGGACATGGAAACACCACCGCAGCACGTCTCTGATGATGACGAAACACAGGTGTCAACTGCTGCAGCTTTCTACAGTGTGCAGACTGACAAGGAGGGCAGTGGTGAAGAGTGGGTGGAAGATGATGTGGAGGATGATGAGCTCCTAGACCCCACATGGAATGAAGGCCATGCGAGTGACGTGTGCATTTTGGAGGAAGAGGTGGTGGTCGCACAGAGGCACCAGCACAGCAATAGAGGAAGCAGGTTGCAAAAGCGGAGCGACCGTCCCCTAGACAGTACGCCTGCTCCTACCCACCGCACCCAGGGACCTAGCACACCAAAGGCAGCTCAAAGGAGTTCCCTGGCGTGGCAGTTCTTCAGACAATGTGCTGACGACAAGACATGAGTGGTTTGCACGCTGTGCAATCAGAGCCTGAAGCGAGACATAAATGTTCTAAACCTTAGCACAACCTGCATGACCAGGCATCTACATGCAAAGCATGAGCTGCAGTGCAATAAGCACCTCAAAATCCAAGAAAGGTCTCAGGCTCCTCCTGCTTCCTATTCTGCTGCTGCCTCAGCCTCTTCCTCCACCTCTAAAGTGCCAGTGTCACCTGCCACCCAGCAAACGGACGATGTGACAGCAACACCACCATCCCCAAGCATTTCCACATCTCCCAAACACTGGAGAGAAAGAGGAAGTACTACCCACTCGCGATCGCTGACCCTGAATGCCAGCATTTCAAAATTCCTGGCCTTTGAAATGCTGTCATTCCGTCTGGTGGACACGGACAGTTTTAAAGACCTGGTGACGATGGCTGTCCCACAGTATGTGGTTCCCAGCCGCCACTACTTTTCCAGGAGAGCCATCCCGTCCCTGCACAAACAAGTCAGGACAAGATCAAGTGTGCACTGTGCAACATCGTCTGTGCCAAGGTCCACATAACCACTGATATGTGGACCAGTAAGCATGGGCAGGGACACTATATCTCGCTAACTGCACACAGGGCAAATGTAGTGGCGGGTGGGCCTGAGGAGGATAGCAGGGCATTTCTCTTTGTCTCCTGTTGCCTCCTCCTCCTACTCCGCTTCCTCCTCCTCTACCACCTCCTCATCCGGTCAGCGTAACACCTTCACCACCGACTTCAGCACATCAAGGGGGAAACGACAGCAGGCTGTTTTAAAACTGATATGTTTGGGGGATAAACCCCACACTACACAGAAGCTGTGGACGGGCATTGAACAACAGACCGATGAGTGGTTTTTGCCACTGAGCCTCAAGCCCGGCCTGATGGTATGTGATAATGGGCAAAATCTCGTAGCAGCTCTGGCCCTAGCCGGTTTGACGCACATCCCTTGCCTGGCGCATGTGCTGAATTTGGTGGTGCAGAAATTTCTAAAAAACTACCCGGATATGTCAGAGCTGCTGCAGAAAGTGTGTGTGCGCTTTCGGCATTCTCATCCTGCTGCTGCTCGCTTGTCTGCGCTGCAGCGGAACTTCCTGTTCACCGCCTCCTATGCAACGTGCCCACAAGGTGGAACTCCACCTTGCACATGCTTGAGAGACTGTGCGAGCAACAGCAGGCAATAGTGGAGTTTCAGCTGGAGCACGCACGGGTCATTCGCTCTACGGAACATCACCACTTCACCACCAATGAGTGGGCTTCCATGCAAGGCCTGTGTACCATATTGCGGTGTTTCGAGTACTCCACCAACATGGCCAGTGCCGATGACGCTGTTCTCAGCGTTACTATCCCTCTTCTATGTCTCCTTGAAAAAACACTTCAGGCGATGATAGAAGAGGATGTGGCACAGGAGGAAGAGGAGGAGGAAGAGGGGTCATTTCCATGGTTATCAGGCCAGTCATTCACAAGTGGCTCGGAGGGTGGGTTCCTGCACCAGCATAGGCCAGGTAAAAAAATTTCAAGCCAGGGCACAGTTCTGGAGGATGAGGATGAGGAGGAAGAGGAGGAGGAGGAACCGTGTTCACAGCAGGGTGGCACCCAACGCAGCTCATGGGCTTCACTGGAGCATGGCTGGGGGATACGGAGGACACAGATGATACACCTCCCACAGAGGACAGCTTGTCTTTTCCTCTGGGCAGCCTGGCACACATGAGCGATTACATACTGCAGTGCCTGCTCAACAATAGCCGATTTGCCAACATTGTAATTTGTGCCGATTACTGGGTGGCCACCCTGCTGGATCCCCGTCACAAGGACAATGTGCCGTCCTTAATTCCCTCACTGGAGCGTGATCGGAAGATGCGCGACTACAAGCGCACGCTGGTAGACGCGCTGCTGAGGGCATTCCCAAATGACACCGGGGGCTCAGTGGAAGCACAAGGCAAAGGCAGAGGAGGAGGAAGAGGTCACCAATGCAGCTGTGGCACCGCCAGCACCTCAGAAGGCAGGGTTAGCATGGCCGAAATGTGGAAAAGCTTTGTCAGCAGCACACCACAACAAACAGCACCACCAGCTGCTAGGCAATGTCTTAGCAGGAGGCAGCATTTCAGCAACATGGTGGAACAGTATGTGTGCACACACCTACACGTACTGACTGATGGGTCTGCCCCATTCAACTTCTGGGTCTCCAAATTGGGCACATGGCCTGAGCTTTCCCTTTATGCCTTGGAGGTGCTGACCTGCCCTGCAGCCAGTGTATTGTCTGAACGTGAGTTTAGCAAGGCAGGGGGCATTATCAGAGACAAGCGCAGCCGCCTGTCCACAGCCAACATGGACAAGCTAATGTTTATTAAAATGAACCAGTCATGGATCCCACAAGACTTGTCTGTACCTTGTGCAGAATAGACATTTATACCGGCCTAACTCAGCCATTGGTATACTTAAGTGAACTTATTCTTTTTTTTTTTTAATATGTCTCAATATTTTGGGGGCTACCCCAATTAGAAAAAAAAACCGAGCAAACAAAAATAAGTGTTGGCTACCTCCTCCTCCACAGCCACTTCCACCTACACCGCCACGGTCACCTCCTCCGCAACCTCCTACTCCACATCCACCTCCTCCTCCATTTTTTGTTTTTTTTATGTGATTTTAAGTTATTTCCCTATCCACATTTGTTTGCAGGGAATTTGTCCTACTGTTACCCCCATTTTGCTTCCTTTTTCAGCCCTCTAGCCCTTTCCAGGACTTTTTTAGAGCCATTTTAGTGCCTAAAAGTTTGGGTCACCATTGACTTCAATGGGGTTCGGGATCAAGTTCGGGTCAAGTTTGGGGCCGAATTCAAACTTTTTCGTGAAGTTCGGCCGAACCCACCGAACCCGAACATACAGGTGTCCTCTCAACTCTAATCAGGATCATAGAACCCTGAGCCCACTCATTACAGACCCCTCTAAATCTTGTGATGTCTTATGCAGGATACATTTCTTCAAGAAAAAGGAACAAGTCTTGCATAAAGTGCATGAAAAGAGCGCATTTGATTTTTATCGGGCCATTGTCACTATTCTACATAATTTATCTCAGAAAACTTTAGGACGGGGCAGGACCATATGTTCCCTCACATAGTTGCTGAGGGATAAGGACATACTTTACAGCTGGGGCTATCCCATTAATTTAGCAGTTCATAGAAATGGCAAGACAACCTTTGTCTCTACCAAAGCACAGCATCTGGTCTGCAAACTTGGAGCCATAGCTGGACCCACCAGTTCCCCAATGCCAAAAGCTTTCTGTCCCTGACCAATGGATCCCAGTCTAAGCACCCAGAAGCAAGAAACATCTTCTGGGATTGCTACTTGAGCGATTTGACCCTAAAGGTAACCTGGTTTACCTGTGTCTATTTTTTATTTCAGTGCCTACTGTGCCCTTTTGGGCTTGGACTGTTTTACCCTATGGATGACTTTATATTGTTGTGAATGGTTCTCTTACCTAGACCATTTTGTAGCTTGCTGCTTTGGATGCCAAAATGGTTTATGACTCTTAGTCCTTAGAGCCCTTTAGTTGTGGCCTTCACCTACTACATATTTTTGCCTATTGCTCTATGGGTAGTTTATTGATATTGTAATTTTTATTACGTTTTGTCAAAATACAAGAAACAGGACAACAATAGAAGTACACAGCAGTGGTTAGAATGCCATATATATATATACATTTCATTATATGTTCACACAGAAGAGGGTCATTAGATACATTACCTCTAAATGAGTAGTATAAAAAATAAACAACAAATAGACTGGTTAGTTACTAAAGGGCCCATATAAGGTCAAAATAACCAACCATTGATGTTACCCATACACAGGAAAGACAGCAGCTGAAATCACCTTGGGTAATTCAGTGTTTTCATAGTATAAAGTATTTCAAACCAAATATCTAAAATACAATAACATAGGCATAGCACCATTAATGGACATGATGAATAAGAAATGAAAAAATGTAAGGAAAGGGACTACATTTTAGAGACTACAATACAATGTATCATAAGCTTAGGGGTTGCAGACATGCACATGAAATATAGCTAAGGAATAACTGGAGTTTGTGAAGAAGAAGTGGTAGTCAAGTAAAATTACCCAAAAATAGAACAATCCTAGTGGTCCCATATTTTTTTTGAAGAGTTCTAAGGTGTCTCCCAAGATGGCAGTTAGGTGCTGCAGCACTCTAACCTCATATTTCTCCATAGATTTCCAGTAGCATGGCTGCTATTGATATACACACTGAGTTTTTTTTTGAACTTTTAGATATGCCTGTAAAAGGCAGTTCCATAAGGTTGTGTAAACGGTCTAATGGCCTGGAAACCTCTAGGACCTGTTGAACTGAAGGACCTCAGGACAGAACTGGAAGATGTGGACTAACGTATCACCTTCACACCTTCAACACACTTCTGATTCAGTCAGAAGCTGGGGATTTGCACCAATACATAAGGATTTTGTAAATGTTTTCTTTATGGGTAACACATCTAGATGTCTTGGCTGCCATATCCTAGTTTCTATGCCAGCAATAGGGATGGGCTGAATGACCCCCTGTTTGGCTCGCACCAGAAATTTCGAACATTGTGAAAGTTCGGAACCAAATAACAGACCCCATTGAAGTCTAATGGACCCAAACTCTAAAAATCAGAAGTGCCCATTTTGATGGCTTATATGCAAATAATTAAGAATACAATGGTTACGTGGGTCTGGGTACTTGCCTGGGGGACATGTATCAATGAAAGAAAAGGTTGTAAAAAATGTCATTTTTAAATGAGCAGTGATTTATTCATGATTAAAGTGAAAGCATAAAAATGAAAAATTCATGTCAATATAGTGCCTGGGGTCCCCTTAGTCTACCTGTAAAGTGGCACATCTGTACTGTGTATAGAAGCTGATGCAGCAATAATTGCATTTATAAAGCCAAAAAAATGACATGTCCACAATGTAGTGTGCAATGGGAACAAGATTAAAGATTTTTTGCATAAATTCTGGCGTCTCTTCCACAGACTTTGGATAGAAGTTACAAGTGTGGAAAAATTGGTCTTTGGGAGAAGGTGGTGCCTTCACATCATAACCCTATTGAGGTACTCAATTGGCCTTGCTGTCAAAAATTGCAATGATATCCACCTGTCAAAAAGGTGAGGAAAAAATTGGTCTTTGGGTTTCGGTGGCACCTTCACAACATAACCTTATTAAGGTACTCTTGATGAAAGCAAGAATTGGCCATGCTATCAAAAATTGCAATGATATGCACCTGTCAAACAGGTGCAGAAAAATTGGTTTTTGGGTGTTAATTATGCCCATGAAACCTACACCAAAAACATTTTTCCAGATGGAATCAATACCCACAACGCTAGTCAGCCTAGAAGTCCTGCAGAGATTCCACATCCCAAAAACACTTAATCAGTGACATCAGCATCAGGGGCTTCATAGCTGCTGGTAATCCAGAACTGATTCATTTTAATAAATGTCAGATGGTCCACGGAGTCTGTGGACAGAAGCGTTCTATTATCAGTAACAAAACCTCCAGCAGCACTGAATGCCCTTTCAGAAAGCACGCTGGATGCAGGGCAGCTCAATTGCATACTGGGCAAGTTCTTGCCAGTGGTCTATTCGCACGACCCAGTAAGCCAGTGGATAGTCGAAAGGATAGCTCTCCATCTCTGTTTTTGCCCCTAGATAATCATCCACCATGTGATGCAGACGCTGCCGATGGGATGTGAAAGCTGACAGCAATGGGCGGCAAGGACTAAAAAAATTGTGAAGTGAATCACTTAGGCAGCCGCCTTCTCCACCCCTCCTCTCTTGACCAACAGAAGCCTCAAAACTACATTTTCCATGACACTATAACCTACCAGAGTCGGGGAAAAGCATTTGATAAAATCCTCTTTAAGGTGTCCCCAAGAGATTTCATCTTCTGCACTTTCTGTTGGGACAGGATGAGTTCTCAGGCTTTCCCCTTGTAAAGGTGGTTAAGGAGGGTACGCCACATATTCTTGGGTCCTTTCACAGCTTTGAAGCATGAGGGAGCCCATGCACCACAAATTTGTGGAGGCATGAGAAGCAGACTCCTCTGAGTCACTCAAGATGATAGTATCTGGAAGTGCGTTCTCCCAGCCATGTACTAGGGTTCTGGGGATGGAAAACCATCTTTTACTATTTGACGTATGTCTTCCTCTGCTCCAATAGGAACTCAACAGGGATTGTGTCACTGATGCTTGCATTGTCATGGCTCACCATTCTTGTGGCCTCCTCAAATGGTGACAGTACAGTGCATGCATCCTTTATGAGCAGCCATTGACGTGGGCAAAAAAAATCTGAACCGGCCTGAGCCTGTCGTTGTGCCATACTCACACAGGTACTCGTTGATGGCCCTCTGCTGCATGCATTGTTGAGTTCCACCTGGTGGGCATGTCACCAATCAGGTGGTTTATGGGCAGGTGGAATTCCCGCTGAATTTCAGCCAACTGAGCACTGGCTGTGTATGATCGCCTGAAATGGCTACAGGCTCTTCTGGTCTGCTTTAGCAGATTTTCCAACCCTGGGTGCCTATTTAGAAAATGCTGCACCACCAAATTGAGGACATGTGCCAGGCATGGCGCATGTGTTAACTATTCCTGTCTAAGGGCAGATAGGAGGTTTGTGCCATTATCGCACACCACCATACCTGGCTCCAGCTGGCATGGCGTGAACCACCTCTGGGCTTGTCCCTGCAGAGCTGTCAGAATCTCTGCTCTGTCTTGGTTCCTGTCCTGTAGACACACCAGCTTAAGCACTGCATGACACCTTTTAGCCTGACTCACTGAACAGCCTATTGAATGCTTAGGGGGTACTTGAGGTTCATAGGACAACTCAGCAGTGGAAGGTATGGAGGAGAAGGAGGAGGAAGGGGTAGAGCTGACAAATCTTGCATCATCACCAGCTGTATGGGGACATGGGGGCACAACAATCTTCAGCACTGAATCCTGTTCTGCATCCTTCTGAGTTTCAAGCAGAGTTACCCAGTGTGCTGTGAACAAAATATATTTTCCCTGCCCATGCTTGCTGGACCACATGTTAGCAGTAACATAGACTTTGCAGCTGAATGCCCAACGATGCCACAACATTGCCTTCCGCATGATGGTAGAAAAAATATTGACTGGGAACCTGCCATTGTGGTACAGCACATTCTGCAAATTCATGGAAGGGGACAGAATCCACCAAATGGAAAGGCAGAAGTTGTAGAGCGACATGCTTGCATTAAGACACTGGGCGTATGGGTGACAGTGACTGTATTTTTTTCCCACAAATGGGGCAAGGAAATTTGACGTCTATAGTCTACAGATGGTGGTGTGCTGCTGGCAGATATGCTGCAAGGACCTGGGACACCATGCGCTTTACCATCATGCCTGTCAGTGGAGGCTGCTGAGAAGTCATGAGGTATAGCGGGGGCAGACTGAGGTGTGTAAGGAGGAGGAACAGATTTGTGCCCCTTTTGTGTGGCTTTTAGGTGCTCTTGCCAATGGGCTGAGTGGCGGCAGGTCAAATGCCTTGTCAAGCATGTGGTACCCAAATTGCTGGTGTTTTTGCCATGCTTGATGTGCTTGAGACAATGTTTGCAAATTGCAACAGTGCAATTGGCTGCACATGTACTAAAAAAGTCCTAGACAGCTGAGTTGTGGGAAGTGCACCAAGAGATTAGTGCTCCACAATGTGATGGAATAGGGTGGCTGCTCTCTACTCTTCGACAATGGCTGCCTCATTGGGGTTGTGCCTCACCCTCACTTTCCTCATCTGCTCTATCTGGCACCCAAGTCATGTCTGTGACATCATCATCATCATCTCCTCCATCCTCATTACTTTAAAATGTATGTACCACACAAGCCATGTAGTTAAAGTTACCTGCTAGTCCCCAGGGCTGCTGGTCACTAGGTAAGTAAACCAGGACCCTAGGGGGTCAAACACAATGTAGCATACATGTTGCTGGGAAGTGTGTGCTCTCAGGCACAACCCAATACCTACAGTACATTAAAGGGCGCTCAAAAAAGCAAAAGGTAACTCAAAGCATTGAATCGTAGTGGTTACGACAGTGTGAATCCCAGCAGCAGATGTAAGAGAAGGAACTTGCTCAACTAGTTCCGCGCTTGAATGGTCCGCGCTTCATCTGGAGCTGAAGATAGCAGTCTAATAAGAAGTAAATACATACATGTCAGGGCGATATACAAACATATATCCAGGTGTTAGAATGGCCAAGTCAAAGTCCAGACCTGAATCCAATCGAGAATCTGTGGCAAGAACTGAAAACTGCTGTTCACAAACGCTCTCCATCCAACCTCACTGAGCTCGAGCTGTTTTGCAAGGAAGAATGGGCAAAAATTTCAGTCTCTCGATGTGCAAAACTGATAGAGACATACCCCAAGCCACTTACAGCTGTAATCGCAGCAAAAGGTGGCGCTACAAAGTATTAACTTAAGGGGGCTAAATAATTTTGCACGCCCAATTTTTCAGTTTTTTATTTGTTAAAAAAGTTTGAAATATCCAATAAATTTCGTTCCACTTCATGATTGTGTCCCACTTGTTGTTGATTCTTCACAAAAAATTACAGTTTTATATCTTTATGTTTGAAGCCTGAAATGTGGCAAAAGTTCGCAAAGTTCAAAGGGGGGGCCGAATACTTTCGCAAGGCACTGTATTTAAGCATTATGATTGCACATATGTTAACTGCATATCCCTTTTCATATTCTTTTTGCATTGCACACAGGCCCCCATACTCGCTTGATGCGGCCTTGGGCTTCTGTGGGGCGCATGGTCGCGTGGATGGTGGCCCGGTTCGTCTTGGGGGGGTCCCGCCAGGCCAAAGGGTGGTCCCGCTGTACCCAGAGGGGACACGCTGCTGCTGTTGTATAATCTTTCATGTATATCATGTAGGTGATTTTCACTTTACATGTATTTGTTACTTTGGTACTGTGTACAAATAAATTTCTTTTTGGATATATGTTTGTATATCGCCCTGACATGTATGTATTTACTTCTTATTAGACTGCTATCTTCAGCTCCAGATGAAGCGCGGACCATTCAAGCGCGAAACTAGTTGAGCAAGTTCCTTCTCTTACACCTGCTGCTGGGATTCACACTGGCCTAACCACTATGATTCAATGCTTTGAGTTACCTTTTTCTTTGTTGAGTGCCCTTTAATGTACTGTAGGTATTGGGTTGCTCTTGAGAGCACACACTTCCCAGCAACATGTATGCTACATTGTGTTTGACCCCCTAGGGTTGTGGTTTACTTACCTAGTGACCAGCACTCCTGGGGATCTTTGTTGGCTTAGCAGGTCACTTTAACTACATGGCTTGTGTGGTAGATACATTTTAAAGTCATTTTTGATGTCTAATGTTTTGGGCACATGGATGCCATTTTGTTACAAATAAAGCTTATAATTAATTTTTTACTCAGCATGCCTTCAAGGTCCATTTTTTCAAAATAGTGCCTCCTCCAGTGCGTGGCTAGAGCATCTTGAGTTCCCCGACAGCCAATCAAGGGCCTGTCGGAGAAGGCAAGATAAGTTGTAAAACCATATGTTGGGCAGGCACGCCCCACCTTCGCTCTTAGGAAGACATAGCTTTTGTATAGCAACTCTCGGTTTTTTACCCCTCCAGATAAAAGTGAGGAGGGCTCTGTGAATTTTTTGAACATCAAGGTGCTTTAGCAATAGCGGAAGGGTTTGCGTGGGAGTAATCTGGCAAAAGAGATTATCTTAAAGAGATGGTATCTGCCAAAGAGCGAGATGGGTAGGGCGGCCCAAGCCTCCAGCTCCTGCACAATTTTATTTACAATTGGAGGAAAATTGAGACTGTACAATGAGGCAGGTTCCCTGCCAATGCAGATTCCTAAATAAACAATATGGTGCTTAGTGACTATAAAGGGAGATGATTAAGTCCAAGCTACCGAAAGCTTCGGGTTCAGGGGAAGTATTTCACTCTTGTTGAGGTTGATTTTAAGGCCCAAGCATTTATTGAAGGTGGCGAACGTATCCCGTATGTATCCAATATCAGCCGGAGGGTTTGACGAGAAAAGAAGAATGTCATCCGCAAAAAGGGCTGAACACAGTGTGTGTTTGCCGAAAGCTATCCCACTGATGCCATCTGGTGAGTTGAGGATATTGGAAAGATGCTCTATTGCGATTTTGAAAAGTAATGGGGAAAGGGGACACTCTTGTCGAGTTCCCTTTAAAAGGGGTTAGGATGGGGACATAAAGCTATTGGTGACTAAACGGGCTATTGGGGATGAATACTTTTTTTGATAAATTCCATGACTTGTCCCAAAAAAACAAAAGTCTCCAACACCCCGAACAGCCAGACAAAACTTATGTTATCAAAAGCCTTTTCGACATCAAGAGAGATAATCACAAAGTTTTTGTCGGGGTGCGTCTTAGTATGTTCGAGGATGAGGAGGACTTTGCGGATATTAAAAGTTGGCGATCTGCCAGTGACAAATCTGGCCTGGGCTGGATGGAGCAATAAAGGCAGTAGACGGGCCGGGCGGGTAGCTACAATTTTGGATAGAATATTGGCATCTGTATTTATAAGGGAGATGGGCCTGTAAGAGCCTGGTTGGAGGGGATCCTTACCCATTTTGGCTGTTAGCTTAATATATGCCTGAGAGCCAGAAGGTAGATAGGCACCGTCTGACCAAATGTGTTTGTAGACAAGTGCTAGGGTATCTGGGATGAAATCTTGGGTTAACTTGTAGAAGTCAGCTGGGAGTCTGTTGGGGCCCGGTGCCTTCCACTTGGCCATACTCTTAATAGTCACCTTGATCTCATGCTCAGATATAGGGGCATTGAGAGATTCCAGCTGATCAGTCGAGAGGGATGGTAATTTAGCTTCTGCTAGTATTTTAGATGCTAATTCTGTATCTACATGTTCCTGGACGTAGAGTGAGGAGTAAAATTTAGAAAGCAGGTAGCCTATCTCAGAGGGTGAAGTGATGATATCCCCTTCTGGGGTTCTGAGAGCGCCAATGTGTTTGGGCGGGCGATGTCCAGAACAAAGTCTCTCCAACAGTCTGCCCGCCTTATTCCCATGTCTATGGAGCAATAGTGAAGAGTGCAAATTTTTGATCACCTCCTGACTTGCAGACCAGTGGTCGAAACTTTGCTTGGCCTGCTGCCATGCTCTAATATTGTCAGGAGAGCGAGTTTCAGTGAGTAGATTGTGTGCTTCATGAAGCCTGTCGCTAGCCTGTTTATACTGGGCCGCGTATGAAATGATACACCCCCTGAGATAGGCTTTTCCGGCTTCCCAAAAAAGGTTTGGTGAAGATAGGTGTTCCCTGTTTGCGTCAACATACTCTGCCCAAGCATTTTGTAGGGTCACTTTTAGGTCCTCGCTATCAGCCAGAAAGGAAGGGAAGCACCAGGTTCTAGGGAGGTTAGGGGTAGAGTCAATCGAACCTCTGGAAGTCCGGGATCAGCAGGTTCGGCCGAAATTACGGACAAAGTCCGGGTTCGGGTCCGGACTTGACCCGGACCCCGAACCCCATTGAAATCAATGGGGACCCGAACTTTTAGGCACAAAAATGGCTGTAACAAAGTCCTGGCAAGTCCTAGAGGTCTGCAAAAGGAAGGAAATGGGGGTAAGGGTCGGGCAAGTGCCCTACAAAGAAATGGGGATAGGGAAATAACTTAAAATAATTTTTAACCTAAAATCACATAAAAAAATCAAAAATGGAGGTGGATGTGGAGTTAGCGGTTGAGGAGGCGGTGAAAGTGGCGGTGGAGGAGGAGGAGGTAGCCAACACTGTTTTTTTTTTTTTTGGATTTTTTTGGTTTTCTTTTAAACCAGCAATGTACATGCACTTTTTAATTCTGTGCAAGAAACAATAATCTGTCCCTTTAAGCAACAGTAGGAACCTCTCCTTTTAGAACTAGGAGATGATTTTAGATTCTAAAATCATCTCCAAGTTGTACAGGGAAAGGCTCCAGCTGTTCCTTTAAGGGAAAGATTATTGTTCTAAAATCATCTCCAACTTGTATAGGAAAAGTCTATTGCAGCAGCAAAGAGCCATATTATTGTTCTAAAATCATCTCCAAAGTGTATAGGAAAAGTGTATTGCAGCCGCAAAGAGCCATATTACTGTTCTAAAATCATCTCCAACGTGTATATGAAAAGTCTATTGCAGCCGCATATAGCCATATTACTGTTCTAAAATCATCTCCAAAGTGTATAGGAAAAGTGTATTGCAGCGGCATAGAGCCATATTACTGTTCTTCCAGCCGCATAGAGAGCCATATTATTGTTCTAAATTTTAGAACAATAATATGGCTCTATGCGGCTACAATACACTTTTCCTATACACTTTGGAGATGATTTTAGAACAGTAATATGGCTATATAGGCGGCTGCAATAAGACTTTTCCTATACACTTTGGAGATGATTTTAGAACAGTAATATGGCTCTATGCCGCTGCAATACACTTTTCCTATACACTTTGGAGATGATTTTAGAACAATAATCTTTCCCTTAAAGCAACAGCTGGAACCTTTCCCTGTACAACTTGATGATGATTTTAGAAGAATAATCTTTCCCTTAAAGCAACAGACTCTACCTAGTCCAGTCAGATCGTTCTGTGCAGCAGGATGAGGTCTGCAATCTGTCCCTCAAAGCAGCAGTACTAGTATCTCTCCCTAGTCCACAATCAGATCGTTCAGTAATGCAGGATGAGATGTTCTATAATATCTGCAATCTGTCCCTCACAGAGCCAGCAACATCCTCTCCCTACACTATCCTGAGAGCATATGACATGCAGCACGGTGACTCCAGCCCCATATAGAGGCTGGGTCACATGGTGCACTGGCCAATCACAGCCATGCCATTAGTAGGCATGGCTGGGATGGCTTCTAAGGTTAAACCAGTGAAACACTAGTTGATTGGCTGCCCTTGGCAGCTATTCAACATATGGAATAAAATACCAGAACCCCGGACCCGAACCCACACTTTTTTAAAAGTCCGGGTTCGGGTCCGGGTCCCGGACACCCCAAAGTTCGGTACGGACCCGAACATTACAGTCCGGGTTCGCTCAACTCTAGTTAGGGGCACTAAACCCAGATATTTGTATCAATATAGGGGAATGATCTGAGATTACCATGTTCTCTTTGGTTCAATGGGAGATAAATGGGAGTAGAGTCGGGGATGCAAAAAGATAATCAATACGGGAAAAGGAGTTGTGGGGTTGAGAGAAAAAGGTGTAATCTCTATCTGTGGGATGGGATACACGCCAGGCATCAGTGGCTGTGAGCTTGTTCCAGGCGCCATGATGGCTGCGATGCGCTGTCATTCTCCTTCTGCCTGGAGCGGCGTGCGAGCCGTGGACCGCTTCAGAAATCGGTCCATCCATCTCCCCTCTGTATGGGTAGGGGTTGGGGGGTTTGCCTCGGCTGCTGCCAGCTTTTTTAGCTGGATTCTGGAGGAGCTGAGTGGGAGATAGATCTTCTAGCTCCTCTCCATAGAGCGCCGGAACCAGAAGTGGTCATTATTTTGACCCTGGCCTCCATCAATGAGACATTAATTATTCCTTTGTAAGATCTGAATAAGGCAGTATGCCATTTTTCCTGATCCCAAGATATTTGGAGGTCCTCTACCCAGGCCTGCATATAATAAGCCTTACCTGCCGGGAGGGTAAGTGACTGGTAAATGACAGAGATACCACCCTTTTGGTCCATGGCTTGTCCACACCAGCGTTCATAAACTGTTATAGTACGTGAGTTAGCGTTGTCTTTCCAGACTTTTTTGCAGGAAGTGGAAAACTTGCCTAAACCTAAAATGCTCAGAAATGGGTAGCTCTTGTTTGCTGGTCCAGTGTCCCATGGAGAGAGCCCCCAAGAGGGAAAGGAAGTGACCTATCCAGTACAGTCCCTTATCCAACCACCACTGGAAGGCTTTAATATCTAACCCAGGTGGGAAGCTAGGGTTGTGGAAGATGTGTGCCAAGGGGAGGCATACAGAGACTAGGGCCTTGGAGCTGCATAGCCCATCCCAAATAGCTAACAATTGGGAGAGGACAGGGGAGAGAACTACTGGACGGTCTCTAGTTGGGACCCAAAGGATGTAATCAATGGTGTAGGAGGGGACCGCTTGTCTCTCCATTTGAGTCCAGTCATGCTTCTCAGTTTTGAAATATATAGTCAAAAGCTGAGCTAATCTTGCTGCCTGATAGTACCATAGGAGGTGAGGCATCCCCATACCTCCTTTCTTTCTAGGCTGAAATTAGGTTTCTTTGCAAATCTATGACCAGACCCCCCCCCCCTCCCAGATAAACCGCTCCACCTTGCTTTGGAAGGTCACTAAATGGTCTTTTCTTATTGCTATAGGAAGGGATCTGAAAAGGTAAAGTATCCTAGGAAGTAGAGTCATCTTTACAGAGTGGATCCTACCTAGCCAGGACAGTTCCCCTCTAGCCCATGTTTTGAGGTCCATCTCCAGTCTCTTGTACATTGGGGGGTAGTTGAGTGGGTAAATTTAGTCAATTTTAGCTGGAAGCGTAATTCCTAGATATCAGATTGCGTTATCACTCCAAGCAAACTGGAATGAGTTCCCTAGACTCTCCGTCATTTCGCCAAGAAGTTAGATGTTCAAAGCTTGAGATTTTGAGAAGTTTACCCTGAGTCCAGAAAATTTGGTAAAGTCCTCTAAAGTTGAAAGGTTAGGAAGGGAGGTGGTTGGGGATGTTATAAAGAGGAGGATGTCATCAGCAAACAGCCCACATTTATCAGACTGGGAACCACATGAGACACCCTGAATGTCTTTATTGTGTCGTATTGCTATTGCTAAGGTTTTGATCGCCATTGCAAAAATCAAGGGGGAAAGTGGACTTCCCTGCCTGGTGACCCTAGCTATCTGGACCGGATCTGAGTAGAACCCCTGAAGACGAATCCTGGCTGTTGGGGAGGAATAAAGACCTCGGGCTATGTTAATGAAGTGGTTTCCGAAACCCCAGCATTCTAAGAGAGTGAAGATGTAGAGTCAGGTTACCGAATCAAACACTTTATGTAAGTCCAGTGAGAGCAGCATTCCTCTTTGCTTAGGGGCCCCATCCCAGTTTTATTGGAGTAAGGATATTATATCTATAGCTCTTCTGATTTGGTCTGATCCCTGCCTGCCCGGGATGAATCCCACCTGATCTTTGTGTATATATTGATTAATAAAATCTGCTAGTCTATTGCTCAGGATCTTGGTCATGATTTTAATATCATTATTGATAAGGGATATGGGTCTATAATTCCCTACCTCCTCCGGATTTTTGTCTGGCTTTGGGATGACTGTTATGAAGGCTGTGTTAAGTTGGGGATCTAGTGTGGTACCGGATATTTTGGAGTTAAGGAAGTTGGCCACGTGGGGGGCCAACGTCTCTTTAAATGTCTTATAGTATATATTTGAGAAACTGTCTGGGCCTGGGGCCGATCCTTTCTTGAGGCTTTTTATGGCTTCTAAAATTTCTTCCTCTGTGAAAGATGCTTCAAGAGTATTTCTATGTTCCGCTGATAGGGTGGGTAAGGGCAGGTTAGCTAGATTATTTTGTAATTGCTGAGCTCTGTTGGTTCATGGTGGGACTGTATAGTTTACAGTAAATGTAATGAAAGTCCTTTATGATCTTGTTAGGGTCTGCCGACGCGTGGGAGCCAGCCACTTTTATCTTTGGTAAGGATAATGTTCTATGTCTAGGAGATAGTTTTGCAGCTAAGAAAGAGCCAATTTTGTCTCTATAGGAGTAGAGTTTTGCTCTGGTCCAGTGGGCATGTTTTTCCGCCTTCGTGGTGAGTGCCATATTGGGTGCTAGTTTGGCCGCATTCAATAGTGAAAGTGAGGCCTCCGTGGGGTTTTTCTTATGCGCTGCTTTGAGGGATTTGAAGGATTCATCTAATCGCACAATATCAATTTGTCTTTCCTTCTTGATTTGTATGATTTTACCTCTGATGGTGGCCTTGTGGGCTGCCCATACAGTCTCTGGGGAGATATCCGCTGTATTATTAAGCTGGAAGTATTCCTGTAATGCTTTATTAATCTTGGAGACTCTAACAGGATCATTGAGGAGGGATTCATTCAAGTGCCAATTGGACGCTGGGTGTCTGGGAAATTATCTGAGATAATTTAAGATCATGATTGAGTGGTCGGACCATACTGTGTCCGTTATTAGGGAGCTCACCCTGGAGGGGATTAGCTTTGGAGGTAACAGAATGTGGTCAATCCTAGCGTACTTTTGATGCTGGCTTGAGAAATGCATGTAATCTCGCTTGCTGGGATTTAGTTCTCTCCAAATGTCTATTAGTCTCTGTGAGTTAATGAGTTTTGCAATCTTGAGACTGGCTTTAGTAGGTCGTAGAAGTCTATTTGAAGGGGTCTAGATCTGTCCCACATCTGGTCAAAAGCCATGTTTGAATCCCCACCGAAAATTATTTCCCCTTCCATGAGGGGAGATAAGGTTTTGAAAAGGCTTTGGAAGAAATTGACTTGTCCCTTATTCGGAGCGTAGTAGGATACAGTTTAATATAGTCGGCCCTCTATGGTGCCTTGGACCAAGTTGCACCTGCCTTCCGGGTCCTTTGATTCTGAGAGGATAGAGAAATTAGTGTTTTTTGAGAAGAGGATGGTGACCCCCTTGGTTTTGTCCTCTGCATTGGTGAGATAAAAAGTGAGGTAATGGGGGTGGAGGAACCTGGGACTGCACCGGGCAGGAAAGTGAGTTTTCTGGAGTAAGAGTAAATGCAATTTCAAAGAGCGATAGGCTTTGAACACTTTCCTCCTTTTGATCAGGGAGTTAAGCCCCTGTACATTGTGGGTGGCTATTTTTATCAAATTATGTGCGGATTTATGGGAAGCCATGGAAAACCAAGGGAAGAATGCTCATTTCTTACCCCAGGGAAGAATTGGATCTCACGTCCCAAATGCAGAAAACAGCTTACGGTTGATTTGAGAACGAGCTTAGTTCTGACAGTCAACTGAAGAGAGGCTTATGGGGAGAAAAGAGAAGCAGAGAAAAGTCAGGAAGAAACATTTTAGGGAACAAAAAAAAAGGAGAAGGTTGTCTTGACAAAGACAGTGAGGTGTGACTTCAGCTAGGCCGTAACCATGAAAAACAGTTATTGTTCAGATAGAGCCCATGGCTCTCTTCCAGAGGAAGTCAGCCCCTAAAAAAGAAAGGAGGGAAACTGGTGAAAGAGCCCTACTGGCCAGGACAATCCTGATGCAGGTTGCTAAGGAGGTCGTTGTTCCTTCGCCTTCTTGGACCTTGCAGAGTTCCATGTTGTTGTAAGTAGGCTTGCTGGTGGAGGACACTTGGATGAGCTTGAGGCAGAGTTTGAGGTGTCCATGGACGACTCCTGGGCTATCAGGTTCAGATCGAGGAGTAGTTTCTCTCCGTCTGGTAGATTTGTGAAGGAGTGGGTCTGGCCCTTCAATGAGAATTTAACTGCAAATGGAAAAGTCCACCAATACTTGATGTTTTTTTGTGTGAGAACTGTCAGGAGAGGTTTGAGGGTTCTTCTCCGTTGGATAGTGGTAGGTGAGAGGTCAGCAAAGACCTGAATTTGATGGCCTCTACATTTTATCTGGGGTTTGTGCCTAGAATGGCGCATGACTAGAGTTGATCGAACCTCTGGAAGTTCGGGTTCTGCAGGTTCGGCCGAACTTCGGGACAAAGTCCGGGTTCGGGTCCGGACTTGACCCGAACTTTGACCCGGACCCTGAACCCCATTGAAATCAATGGGGACCCGAACTTTTAGGCACAAAAATGGCTGTAACAAAGTCCTGGAAAGTCCTAGAGGTCTGCAAAAGGGAGGAAAATGGGGGTAAGGGTCGGACACGTGCCCTACAAAGAAATGGGGATAGGGAAATAACTTAAAATAATTTTTAAGCTAAAATCACATAAAAAAACAGGCTTTTCCCACACACTTTGAAGATGATTTTAGAACACTAATATGGCTCTATGCGGCTGAAACAGGCTTTTCCCACACACTTTGAAGATGATTTTAGAACACTAATATGGCTCTATGCGGGTGAAACAGGCTTTTCCCACACACTTTGAAGATG
>BLSH010232778.1:47712-78720 GCA_018402905.1 Glandirana rugosa
AGGTTATGGCGTGAACAGTGGTTGCATTGTTACGGTGAGAGTCGACGAAAGTCGTGTTTCTAAAGGGTCAAACGCCCTAGTGGCAGATTCACAGTCGGCGGACTCTCGCTAACAATGGCCCGATTAAGTTAATTGGGAAAGTGACGGTGGTGAAGACCTCAGCGGTCTTCTGGTATATAATCGTTATGGTCATAAAATCTCGTTGCGGACATGTGTGTGACAGTGGTGTCTGTCCCTATAAGTCTACGCAATAAGATTTTCTGTCATCGCGAGAAGCTTCCTTGTTTAAGCACTATCAACGCAATTCTCGAAATCTCTGTCTTAATTGTGAAAAGTTTTATTCCAAATTTTTTCTGTAAATATTTTATTGCACCTAATGCTTGACCTTTTCATTTATTAAACCTTATTTTGAAAAGTGTTAATTCTGTCTCTAAAGCTCTTAACGCAACTATCACGAATTTGTTCCTTCGAAGAGCGCTACTGTCTTTTAGAATAACGCATCTGAATATCCCTGTCTGTGGTGACAGTGTGTGTACAGGCGTTGCTCTAAAATACTGGTATTGCTAATATATGGTCTTCTGGCGACTCCAGAAGTGGTGGCAGTGAAAGGGTTAATTGAATTAGCCCGGTAACAATCGCTCTCAGGCGGCTGACACTTAGACGGTGATCCCGCAAACTGGGAAATCTTTGTGCTGAAAGCAGCTGAGAGTGGCATTGTTACGTTGGTGACAAGTGCGGTATTGGATCAGGGGGGTCCTCGGTCTCCGATCGGTGAGGAGGGCAGCGATCTGATACCCGCGTTCGTCACAATATGCTTTACAGGATTCTGGGAAACAAGACAGAAATGGAAAGATGCTGCCAGTCAACTACCAGGTCACATTCCACCAAAATCGGCCTTTCCTTCCCCTGTATGGCAAATGAGGAACTTTGATCAGTAATCCCCTCTTGTTACTGTGCAGAATTACAAATGCTTTGGCAGCTAAAACAGTTCATATATATTTATTTTGACTGTGTATTTAGCTGCTCACCTGCAATTCAGCTTTATCTTTCAAATTTATTGGCAAGGCATACATTTCGGCAGCATTGACTGAATGCTAAGTTTTTCTCAAACTTCTCGAAGCAGGATTTCAAAGAGTTTCCTGGGGTGCATTAAAATAATGTTTATCCAGTAAAGGGATTAAATCTTTTGAATGTGGACGACTGATGCATATATGAAGAGTGAGACGACTGGCATAGCAAAACCTTATGATAAGCTATGAAGAAAAATTTTTAGCATTACATAGAAAATAATATGGATATTGTAGTAAGATGTATTATAGGTAGAGTTGATCGAACCTCTGGAAGTTCGGGTTCTGCAGGTTCACCGAACTTCGGGACAAAGTCCGAGTTCGGGTCCAGACTTGACCCGAACTTTGACCCAGACCCCGAACCTCATTGAAATCAATGGGGACCCGAACTTTTAGGCACAAAAATGGCTGTAACAAAGTCCTGGAAAGTCCTAGAGGTCTGCAAAAGGGAGGAAAATGGGGGTAAGGGTCGGACACGTGCCCTACAAAGAAATGGGGATAGGGAAATAACTTAAAATAATTTTTAAGCTAAAATCACATAAAAAAACAGGCTTTTCCCACACACTTTGAAGATGATTTTAGAACACTAATATGGCTCTATGCGGCTGAAACAGGCTTTTCCCACACACTTTGAAGATGATTTTAGAACACTAATATGGCTCTATGCGGGTGAAACAGGCTTTTCCCACACACTTTGAAGATGATTTTAGAACAATAATCTTTCCCTTAAAGCAACAGCTGGAACCTTTCCCTGTACAACTTGGAAATTATTTTAGAACACTAATCTTTCCCTT
Source organism: Glandirana rugosa (assembly GCA_018402905.1). Classification (NCBI taxonomy): domain Eukaryota; kingdom Metazoa; phylum Chordata; class Amphibia; order Anura; family Ranidae; genus Glandirana; species Glandirana rugosa. The sequence continues at coordinate 49,574 of BLSH010232778.1, forward strand.
AAAGCAACAGCTGGAACCTTTCCCTGTATAACTTGATGATGATTTTAGAAAAATAATCTTTCCCTTAAAGCAACAGCTGGAACCTTTCCCTGTACAACCTGATGATGATTTTAGAAGAATAATCTTTCCCTTAAAGCAACAGACTCTACCTAGTCCAGTCAGATCATGCTGTGCAGCAGGATGAGGTGTGCAATCTGTCCCTTAAAGCACCAGTACTAGTATCTCTCCCTAGTCCACAATCAGATCGTTCAGTAATGCAGGATGAGATGTTCTGCAATCTGTCCCTCACAGAGCCAGCAGCATCCTCTCCCTAAACTATCCTGAGAGCATATGACATGCAGCACGGTGACTCCAGCCCCATATAGAGGCTGGATCATATGGTGCACTGGCCAATCACAGCCATGCCATTAGTAGGCTTCTAGGCTTCCCTGGCTTCTAGGGAAAACCAGTGAAACACTTGTTGATTGGCTGCCCTTGGCAGCTTTTCAACACGTGTGTTATTACATCACTACAACATGGAATAAAATACCAGAACCCCGGACCCGAACCAGGACTTTTTTGAAAAGTCCGGGTTCGGGTCTGGATCCCGGACACCCAAAAGTTTGGTACGGACCCGAACTTACAGTTCGAGTTCTCTCAACTCTACGCATGACCTCCTCCTTCACTGAAAAGTAGTGGGGCTTCACAATGATGTCCCTGGGCAAGCTGTCTTTTCTTGGGGGGCCTAGGACCCTGTGGGCTCTGTCCAGCTCCAGCTAGTGTTGCGCTACATTGGGGATCAGGTCCCTGATAAGCTCTTGAACCGCGGTATGAGTGTCCGTGATGGTCTCGGGAAGGCCTCTGACCCTGAAGTTGTACCTGCGCGATCTATTTTCCAAGTCGTCGATCCTTGCCAGGGCCGTTTCAAGTTGATCTTGGAGGACCTGAATGTGGTCCCAGTTCTGATTCGTTCTAGCTACTGTTAAGTCCAGCTTGTTTTCTATCGCCTCCATCCTTGTTCCCAAATTTTGGAAATCAGATTTCATATCTACGGTAATTTTGGCCACAGTATTAGCTAGGCCTCTCTCAAGGAGTGTGGAGAACTTTAAGAAAAGGTCTTGTATTTGAAGACCGGGGTCCTAGAGTAGGTGGCTGGGGGAGGTAGTCTTTGGGGGCGTGCAGGGCCTGGTCCTGGTGGAGTGAAGGCCGGGTCCTTCATGAAATGCCTGATTAAAGATTCTGTGGAGGCTGGCGAGGGCATATTAATTAGAGCCTGTGAGAACTGGCTGCCCCCCTGATTTGAGGGGGTATCGAGAAGGCTTGCTGGTGAGAGTACCTGTCTGGTGTTTGTTGTACCCTCTGCACCGGCCTCATGTGCTGCAGAGGCCACGGCGGCCATCTTGGTACACCCTCCCCCGGTGTTAGCAGCAAATTGCAGCCTAAGGTCTCGTCGTGCACCCGGTTCCATCATGACGGAACCGGGTGTGCTCCTGATTGCTTGGGAGGATCTGTCTCCCCCTTCTCGGTGGTCCTGGGTGGCTGAGATTGGCTCTGTCGGTGCCATTGCTGTGAGGTGGTGTGGAGCTCCCGGCTCACACATCTGTCCCGGAGCTCCCGCACATGCGCACTCAAATTGTTGTATTTTATGGATTTGTTGGTGTCGTTACATATTACAGTCCCATCCAGGGGGTATTTTATTTTTTCATACATACTGCATTAAACGGAAGGTAATTCACTGCAATATACAGCATTAAACTTGCAGTAATTCTTTTAATTCTTTTATTAATAAGGCATAACTGATACTTTTATCTTTAGAGCATGGAAACCATACACTTTTAGCCTTTATTTTTTTGAGTGTATCATTCTAGTGTAGATCATTATTGTTACATAATAGTAAGGTATATACCTCTATTGATCCTTCTAACGTTTTATTAATATTCAAATGGGGGGCCTTATGACATTTGACAATTCCTACATATTTATTAACTTTTTAGCTATTAATAAATATATATTTCAGGTACAATTTTAAAATTTTCCACATCTTATATATATATTGGTTTATTATATTTATTTTTTCTCTTTTGAATTTGTATAGTCCTGCAATTATTAGGATGCATGTGAGGAGGATTTGATGGCTTTACTGACCTTATATGTAAAGGGGAAGTTCATTCCTATGGTTCGATTTGGCGACCGGCTTTGAATATGTTTTATATACATAGTTCATTACTCTTATGAAAATACCAATATATCTATTATTTTTTTTTATGTATCTTATACATAAATATACATCAATTTATAAGGGTAGCAGTTTGGGCACCTCATTTAGGTCACAGGGTTATTTAAACTCCGCCATACAGGCACTCTCCATGTTGCGGGATGGTGACTGATTATTTTACCTTCATTGCTGACACTAAATGATTGGAGTCCCTTATACATTTCTTAACTTGGACATTTTCCATGTTGTATGAAGACCACTGATATTGTTACCTTCATTGCTGACACTAAATAATTTGAGCCCCCTTTTAGTTTGTTTTAGCCAGATGTAGTATTCAAGCCTTTCCGTCTGGTTTGGCCAGTGTACATCCATTGTTTTGTAGGCGGTGATGTCACTTCCTGGACTGCAAGTCCGTTTAGGATGTGCGTCATTGCTGACGCTACTGGAAGTTACGATGCGGCCATCTTAGGACCTACGCTTCCAACCTGGATTCAATTCGAGGCTTGGAGGGCATTGAAACATTTATGTATTATTTGCAATGGAATTCATATTTAGGTGTGGAGGGCAAGCCGGGTCGCCATCTTGGCCATCGGGTGCAGACTTCAGCCTATGACATACATGCATTTTGTATCACAATTATGTGTACTTCTATATATATGGGCTGTGTTTTGGGGGGACACTCCAGAAGACGTCTTTAGGAGAAGAAACGCATCGGCATCCGTTCCCCACAATTCACTACGTTTACAGATGAGCTCAACAATGTCAATTGAGATGTGAGTGTTTTATACCATTTTAAATAGAGTTGAGCGAACCCGAACTGTAAAGTTCGGGTCCGTACTGAACTTTTGGGTGTCCGGGACAGTGAACAGTGATATGGCTTCTCCTGGCTAATTTATACTTTTCTCACAGAGTTTGAAGATGATTGTAGATTCTACAATCATCTTCAAACTCTGTGAGAAAAGTATACATTAGCCGGGAGAAGCCATATCGCTGTTCTACAATCATCTTCAAACTGTGTGTGAAAACTATAAATTAGCAGGGAGAAGCCATATCACTGTTGTAAGAACAGTGATATGGCTTCTCCCGGCTAATTTATACTTTTCTCACAGAGTTTGAAGATGATTGTAGATTCTACAATCATCTTAAAACTCTGTGAGAAAAGTATACATTAGCCGGGAGAAGCCATATCACTGTTCTACAATCATCTTCAAACTGTGTGTGAAAACTATAAATTAGCCGGGAGAAGCCATATCACTGTTCTAAGAACAGTGATGTGGCTTCTCCCAGCTAATTTACAGTTTTCTCACACAGTTTGAAGAAGATTGTAGATTCTACAATCATCTTAAAACACCGTGTGAAAAGTATACATTAGCCTGGAAAAGCTATATTACTGTTTTGCAATCATCTTCAAACTGTGTGTGAAAACTATGAATTAGCGGGGAGAAGCCATACCAGCAGTGGATACATTCCTTAACACTCCTGGCTTTGTTTCACTATTGCTCCCCACTCTAATGGACATGCACTTGCACCTCCTCATGTTCTAGGTGCCATGCACAGGTGATAGCCGGCAGATCTTGCTGATTCATGTGCATCAGACCCCTGGACTATCCGTTAGTTGGTGTATGACTGAGGTGGTTATGGGATGACTGGGGCCGGCTTGTGGGTTTTGTTTTAATCACAGAAAACATTGTCTTTTTTACTTGTTCATGCGTGGTGGTGGATTTTAGTCCTTGTAATTTGTAATTTTTTCCAAATCAATAAATAATATTTTTTACTGGCTGTTGTGACCCAGCATGAGCTCTTTGGTGTCTTTACCCAATTTTTGTTCTTAGAATAGTGATATGGCTTCTCCCCGCTAATTTATACTTTTCTCACACAGTTTCAAGATAGTCCACATCCACCACCATTTTTGATTTTTTTATGTGATTTTTTTTTTTTTATTATTTTAAGTTATTTCCCTATTTCTTTGTAGGGCACTTGTCCGACCCTTACCCCCATTTTCCTTCCTTTTGCAGACCTCTAGGACTGTCCAGGACTTTCTTACAGCCATTTTTGTGCCTAAAAGCTCGGGTCCCCATTGATTTCAATAGGGTTAGGGGTCCGGGTCAAAGTTCGGGTCCTGTCCGGACCCAAACCCGGACTTTGTCCCGAAGTTTGGCCGAACCAGCAGAACCCAAACTTCCAGAGGTTCGATCAACTCTAATTTTAAATAAATATACCATGTGGTTTTATACTATGGCGAGTTTTCTTGTTTTATGATATGGTGCAAACTCCTGTGAATCTTCGGGTCCTGTGAGAATAATCCTCAGGAGTTTACCAGGGAGAGTGAAGATATTCTAAGTAGTACCCAATGATGGTTACAGAGTGCTTCTGTGGATGATATCTGGGTTACCTGTACACCTCCCATGCTGGTTACTTACCAGCTTCTGGTAAGCAGTTTTAATTTGCGGCAAAGGATTCTTCATGAACTTTGCTTGCTGGTACCAGTCACTTATATCTGATTGATTTTTGGCACTTATCACTTTACTATGTTTACAACCACTTGGACACTCTAATTGTTATTGCACTTCAAAGCACAGCAGTGCCCCCTGTTCATTTATGAGGACATCTATTTTTGACATTTATTGCACTATATGTTCTGGACTTTCCATTTTTATACATTGGTCTCTCCTCTCTGCACCGATCGGTGCAGTGTGAGAGGAGAGAGGGGGGAAAGAGGACGTGCTGCAGCGCTGTGGGCATTACACATTGCACTTAGTGACAGTGTGCACCCCCACCATCGATCCACCACCCACCCACCATCCATCCATCCACCACCCACCCACCATCCATCCATCCATCCACCACCCACCCAGCCACCCTCACACCATCCATGCTCATCCAGCCACCCTCACCCCATCCAAGCTCACCCACACATTCTCACCCCATCCATGCTCAGCCACCCAATCCATCCATGCTCAGCCACCCATCCTCACCCATCCATGCTCACCCATCCAGCCATCCTCACCCAGCCATGCTCACCCATAGCTTGTAGACTCTATAACCTTCACAAAGACCAAATAATGTACACTAATTTGTTTTTATTGTTTTACCAAAGAAATGTAGTAGTATAAATTTTGGCCAAAATGTATGAAAAAAAATTACTAAATTTGTAAAATTTTATAACAGAAACAAAGAAAAATTCATTTTTTTTACAAAATTTTCGGTCTTTTTTTAATTATAGCGCAAAAAATAAAAAAAACAGTGGTGATTAAATACCACCAAAAGAAAGCTATATTTGTGTGAAAAAAAGGATGCAAATTTCATATGGGTACAGTGTTGTATGACTGAGTAATTGTCATTCAAAGTGTGATAGCGCTGAAAGCTGAAAATTGGTCTGGTTAGGAAGGGGATTTAAGTGCCCAGTGGTCAAGTATTATACGCAGTATAGTTATTATATGTAATATTTGTTTACTTTAGGGTTTACATTGACACATGGATATATCAGAGATATATGATATAAATTAATAGCGGTGCACATTTTATTCACTTTTTTCACAATTTTAGTCAAATTGTTGTGCTAGCAGCTGTGTTTTGTACATCTAATAGTTAGCGCGGTATTCCTTTCAAATTATATGCACTGAAATATACGGCGTTAAACTTACAGTAACACATAGAAATATACAGCATTAAACTTGCAGTAATGCACAGTATATGTAGTTAAACTTGCAGTAACGCAATGAAATGAACAGTGTTAAACTTGCAGTAATGCACAGAAATATGTGGCGTTAAACTTGCAGTAATGCAATGAAATATATGGCACTAAACTTGCAGTAACACACAGAAATATATGGTGTTAAACTTGCAGTAACGCAATAAAATATACTGCATTAAACTTGCAGTAATGCACATAAATATATGGCATTAAACTTGCAGTAACGCAATGAAATATACCGTGTTAAACTTTCAGTAATGCACAGAATTATATGGCGTTAAACTTGCAGTAACGCTTTGAAATATATGGCATTCAACTTGCAGTAATGCACAGAAATATATGGTGTTAAACTTGCAGTAACGCACAGAAATATGGCATTAAACTTGCAGTAACGCACAGAAAATATATGATGTTAAACTTGAAGTAACGCACCGAAATATATGGCATTAAACTTGCAGTAACCCAATCAAATATACAGCATTAAACTTGCAGTAATGCACAGAAATATACAGTGTTAGACTTGCAGTAGTGCACAGAAATATACGGTGTTAAACTTGCAGTAGCGCACAGAAATATGAGGCGTTAAACTTGCAGTAATGCTCTGAAATATACAGCGTTAAACTTGCAGTAGTGCACACAAATATATGGGGTTAAACTTTCAGTAACATACAGAAATATATGGCATTAAACTTGCAGTAACTGTCAGGAAAATGGCCATTTCCGACCGCTCCGCCAATGGTGCCAATCAGTCTATTTAAGCACCCTGCTCCCTGTAGCAGGTGCTGTCTGTTCCTGTTCCTGAGACCTGTTCCTGTGCACTTCCTGTTCCTGTGACCCCGGCTTGACCTGATTATCCGTGCTTTCTGCCTGAACTGACCTCTGCTTGTCCACGACCACTCTTTCTCCCTGATCCCTCTGTACCTCACTGCCTGCCTGCTGATGACCCTGCCTGAGCCCGACCATCCATCCGTCTGATCCCTCTGTACTGCTTTGCCTGAACATTGCCGACCCGGCCTGAACCACTACTCTTAGTCTCGCACTGACTTCTGGAAGACATCTTACCATCACCTGTGTCTGAATCCAGCCCTCGTGCTCCCCTCTGCTCTAGCACTCCCTGTCTGCTCTATCAGGGTTTCTGGAACCAGGGCCATAAGAGAGGTTGTTCCCCGCATGAACCAGACTCCACCGCCAGGATTGTGACAGTAACACACTGAAATATTCGGCGTTAAACTTGCAGTAATGCACAGAAATATATGGCGTTAAACTTGCAGTAACGCAATGAAATATACGGCATTAAACATGCAGTAAAGCACAGAAATATATGGCGTTAAACTTGCAGTGAGGCAATGAAATATACTGTATCAAATGGTCACTACACTTACACTGGCTGAACTGTCCCTAGATTCACACTAATGTAAAGATGAATGGTGGTCACTACACTCACACTGACTGAACTATTCCTAGATTCATACTAATATAAAGATGAATGGTGGCCACTTACTACACTCACACTGATTGAACTGTCCCTAGATTACCACTAATGTAAAGATGAATGGTGGTCACTCACTACACTCACACTGACTGAACCATCCCTAGATTCAAAGTAAACTAACATTCTATACTGATAATGGAATCAAAATAGCACACTATAGCACACTAACTGTCTAATAGCACAGAACAGAGCCCTGTTCTATCTCTCTCCATGTCAATATTACACTAAAAATGGCCGCTATTGATAGAATACTTTTATAGTATGGGGTGGGACTAAGAGCAATGAGCCATGATTGGGCAAAGCTTTCACTGCTTCAGCCAATCAGGGCTTTCAATGCACTGTGCGGTTGTACAGTACATTGTGGTCGTTTGGCGGCCTGAACAAAGGGTCGAACGCCCTGATAATTTGGTTGTTTGGAAAATGGGTGAACAGCCAATGTTTGGCCTGAACTCATGCTCGGGCTGAACCATTTCCCCATCCCTAGCCAGCAATCCAAAGGTATGGGGTGGTTAAGGGCCTCAAACAAACAGGTGGCCCTGCCCACACCTATAATTGCCCTTCACAGCAAGAAGCACATGGAAGGGCAAATGCACGAAAGACAAAACTAGAGAAAATTCCCAGCTCAACTCAATAACCAGTCTACTTACCAACTAAATTAACCTGTTCAACAGTATGTGTTAAATGCTACCTCCTGCCCACCTGCAAGTAATACAGGGGCCTTGCAGCTTACGCATGCATTTGTAAATGTGTGCTAACTAAACCCCTGTTTTTAACGCATACTGTTGGACAGGTTAATTCGGTTGGTAAGCAGACTGGTTGGTGAGTTGAGCTGGGAATTTTCTCTGGTTTTGCCTTTCATGGTTAAGGGTCTCAGCCCATTTCCACTTACAGTATATAGGTGTGTATCTTCAGTCAAAGGAGAAGCCTCAAGTAGTAGCTTATATATAGTAACCATTAAGTGCAGCTGAGTGGGGCCTTGCATACTAATGGGGGCTTTAGGGTGGAGAAGATGTGTCTAAAATGGAGGTAAGAATATAAAGAGCCAGCAGGAAAAGATTTAATCTTACTATGTCACAGGGTCTCAAACATATAAGGCCAACCAAGCCTGTCGAACACTTTTTGAGCATCCAGGTTCAGAAGCAGGGCTGGTGTCTTAGCATTATTGATGACATCTTCAAAGTCTATGTCAATCTAATGTTATTACCTACTTTTCTGGTGAGCGCAAAGCCAACTAGATATTTGTGTATTCATTTAGGTAATATAGCAGCTAACTGATTTGGTAATATTTTTGTAAAAATCTTATAGTCTGATTTGAGAACAATATGCCTATAATTAGCTGGAGAAGCAAGGTGTTTCCCCGGTTTTGGTATTACCATTATGTATGGCTCTATGGGTAGTTTACATGGCTCCTTGGGGCACAGTTTCTCCTCTTTTACTTTAGTAGTGTCTTAAGACTTTTTTCTTGATGGCTTTGTCTATACTTAACCTCACTTTCCTCCAAAGAATAAGGTTCTAAATTGTCAGTGGACTGAAACTTATACACCAACACATGAGGTGCAACATTTTTCCTTTATTTATTTTTTCCCTTTTTTCTTTCCCCAATAGGTCTCAGATATGCTGTGTTGACATTCAGACACTCTGTCTCCAACACTAGCACTCAAGCTTCTCTTGTAGGGGGTCTCTCCTCTGTAGGAAAGATACCTGACATTTGTGGCAGTGTTGACACTTAGCTGTTTATTTACCCTTCTTGATGCTTTCTGACTCTTTTGTCCTTTTTCTATTTCCCTCCTTTTACCCCTACCGGGTCTGGGCACATATTCTGATTTTATGGCCTATGATTCTGGCATATTTTTATCTCTCTTACCCATTTCCAGATAGCATCCCTTAAAATATCTTCTTTCAATGCATAACATCCCTAATAAGAGATCCCAAATGTTATACCATATGCACAAGCAAAAGGTAAAAGTTACTTTTTTAGCAAGAAACTCATTTTAAGGAGTCCCTTTCACCTGTTTTAAGATCTAGACACTATCCCTCCTCTTATTTAAGTAACAACCCAGATCATAAATGTAGGGAATTAGCTATCTGTGTGTGTATGCCTCTCTTCCCTTTACTCTTGATCACATGCAAAAGGACTTGGAAGGTCTATTTTTAAAAGCAAAAATCTTTATCCAAATGTTTGCCCTAGTGAATATCTATCTGTCCAATCACAACCCACTGCCTTTCGTACATTTTAGCTCGAGAAGTTCACTGAAGGCTTTTTTGTATTAGGAGTGGATATTAATTTGGTCTTTGACCTGAGTAAAGATACTACTGCACGCAAGTTCTTTATACCTTTATCTCATATCAATAGGTTATGAAAATGTCTTCATCATTTCCAATTAGTGGACCTTTGGTATATATTACATCCAATGACTAAATATTAAACATGCTATTTTGTTTCTCATGATGCATAAAGTAGAATAGACTATCTTTTTGTTTCTCATCACCTATTGGGATGGCACCCTACTACTTCTATATGGCCTCAGATCTGGCCTGATTACTGCCAATTATATATTTCTTTGGCCATTACCTCAGGTGTCTATCACTTTCCCTTTGTTGGCAGGTAAATGATATGCTTTTAACTGGTCCCAAGGTCTAAGAGGCACTTTTGCAGGAAATTCGGAATTTCCTGATGTCACATGCCATGGACGATACACCTGCTCCTGATAAATGGGAAGCTCTTAAAAGTGTTTTCAGAGGTGTCCTGATTGATCATGGCTCTTGTATCAAAAAGGAGAAAGCCCTTACCCTAATTAAGCTCCTTAAGGACATTTTTAGTTTAGAGCATGCACATAAAGCCACCCTGGGCAAATCAGTTTCACAGCAATACGGTGATAAGTCTGGAGCAGCCTTAGCTAAATCCCTTAGTGCAAAGTGTACATGCACTTACATCCCAGAATCTACACGGACTCCAACTAGTTAGTTCATCAGTCTGATAAAATTGCACAGGCTTTTCATGATTATTTTATTGATTTGTATACAACATTTCCCGTACTGTTGGCAGTTCTCTGACATCTCCCCTCCAGCCTAACTTACACACTTATATTGCAGAGACTGCCCTTCCAACTCTGGAATTTTATTGTTCAAATATTTTTATTGATGAACAGAATCAAGGATACAAAAACATGCCATATTTGAGACAAAGGGCATTATAAGATGAAATATAACCAATAAAGAAAAGTGGCAATGGGACCATCCCTATTAACATTAAAGAGTGACAGGGTGTCCATGACAGAGACAATATTGCTTTAACAGGTTAGACATCTCGAGCCCATGTCATAGAATTAACATCTGTAACAATGAGTAATACATACCTAATCATGTAGAAAAACCGAAGCCTGTCTATAGGCTAGGGGAGAAGATTCCTGTGGAAATTCCTAGACTAATAAGAATTGGAGGGGTAGACATCTGCGGGGCCAAAGTCTACCAGGAAAAATATCAGCATGCGATATGCATAGGATTCAGTATTTAGGGAAACCCAAAAAGACATGTGGAGGGTTGAAGGAAGGATAGGTGGAGAGTATATATAGAGGAAAGAGAAGAGACAAGGAGGGGGTAGGAGTGAATGAACCCTCAGAAGAGAGAGGGGAGGGAGAAGAGAGTGTTCTCGGGGTGAAGCTGGGTCCTCTAGAAGGTGGTGCCGAGTTTGCGCAATGTGTATGCATATTGCGAATTATGGAAGTAACAGTGTGGTATCAAGGTTAAGGGATAAACAGTTTGACACCCATGGACCCCAGGGTTTTGGCCATATTTGGCCACTCTGTCTAGAAGCACAGCTTCTATTGTAGCATGGTTCATTGCCTGTGTAATTTTATTTTGAGCTGTGAGGACACAGATAGAGGGGGTTTTCCAGGCTCTTGTAATTGTTTGGCTGCAGTGGTGACTTGAAGTAGTAGTTTGAATTGTCGGTGGGTTAAAGTCTGAGGTTTCCTGTTTAGAAGCCCCACAGTAGGGTTTGGTGTAATGGGGATATAAAAAAGTTTACAAAAGGATGTCAAATATATTGATCCAAAAGATCTGTATCACTGGGCATTCCCACCAAATATAAATTTGGGTGCCTACTGAATTACAACTGCAAAAACATTGAGAAGGGTATTCTGGAAGGAATCTGGATATCCTAGCTGGGGCCAAAAAGCATATTGTTAAGACTTTATAGTGCTAAAGCTATGATATTCTGCAAGGAGGTATTGGTAGCTTCCCATATGTGGATCCAGTCTAAAGAATCCAGAGTAATTCCAAGGTTTCTCTCCTATTTAGCGACATATGAGGGGGGAGGGGGGGTTGGTGATAACAAGCTCTAGTAGCTGTCTGTATAGGGCTGAAATAAGGCTTCTTCTATGGGGTTCCTTTTGCAGACATGTTCAAAGGAAGATAGTCCTGGGGTTGAGGGGTCTAATGGGATCAGAGGGGTTAGGAAATGTTTTATCTGGAGATAGTGAAAGAGTTTCACTGAGGAATGCTGTAGGACTCACAAACAGATGGGAACAGCAGAATTGAACAAATTCTTATGCACGGTAGCCAGGTAGAATACCTGATTGCAGAGAAAGGAAAGTAAGGAATTATGTGGTGATTGCAGGCTGTAAGGTGTTTTAAGCCTATCCCAGATGCTGAGGTAATGTTATGTTATTGGGTTAGTTAGTGGGATGGATCTAGTAATAAGTGAATAGCCACTGACAGGGGGTCACAATCCCAACTCTGGATTCTTCTATTGTAGATGCTCTGGCAATTCATTTACCACCCAGGAGTTTACCCAGGTTATCAAAACTCTACCCTCAGGGAACAGTCCTGGACCTGATGGATACACAGTTTGTTTCTATTTAAAATATTGTGTGTGAATCTTGCCAATATTGGAAATGATCTATAATGTTATTTACACTGATTGTTATTTTGTGGATCAAACACAAAAAGCCCATATTACCCTTCCTAAACCTAATAAGGACCCTCCCCAATTTGTATCTACAGGCCCATTTTGCACATAAATGTACTGTAGTTTATAAAATCTATGCCAAAAACTCTTGCTTCTAGAATGACCCCCTTCATCCCCCTGTTAATACAATATGAGAGGGTGGGTTTTGTCCATAATCAGGAAGCTCAAGACAATACTATAAAAACTTTTATGCTCAGCTCTTCTAAGTGTAGCAAGTTAATGTTTACTCACATTTAGTAAAATGAACGAAGGCATATCTTAAAAGGGGAAGTCCTCTTAGGGACCCAGGCCAAACTGCTTTACCGCCTTAAAACGCATAACCATGCCCCTGCATCTGAGGTCATCCTGGAATATTCCCACACTGTCCAACTGGCTCTGGTGCTGTTGTAGCTCTACATGCTGCAGGTGGCTTCTCTCTACACCTCCCTGGATTGCTGCAGTTCACCCCAGATCCCTGAGACGTCTTCCCTTGGTTTTAAGATATGACTTCTTTCATCTTACTAAATGTGAATGCATTTTTTTTACTGTTTTTTATAATTATACACTAACTTGCGATACTTTAAAACGCCCTCTGGTGTCCATATTTGTAACACTACAAATACCACCAATATTTGTAACGCCAGCCGACTGCAAGAAGAAGGGTTAACAGTCTATGGAGAGAATTTATGTAATGGCACCCACTAGGAGTGTCCTTTGTCCACACAACTTTACATCTTGGCTATGGAACACTTGGTGGTGGCCATTCATAAAAATCCAGACATTCAGAGACTCTTCATTGGATTCTCTCAAATGGGATTATACGAGGACAACTTGTTATATGTCTCTAATCCTTGAGTTACTTTCCCCCATTTATTAGCTCAATTTTCTAAATTTGGAGCATTGAGTAATTTCAAAGTTAACTATTCTAACTCAGAAGTGTTAAACATTTCTCTGGCCGAAGGAGAGGCCAGGGTACTGTGGCAGAATTATGTCTTTCACTGGCAGGATCAAGCTCAGATACCTAGTGATCTTACCTGCTTTTATTCACTAAATTACCTACCTTTGTTAGAAAGCACTATAGCTCACTTGAAAACCTGGGCTTGTCTTCCATATTCTTGCTTTGGCTAGATGGCATCATTCAAAATGATGATATTACCTTGTTCTCTTTAATCATATCAAACAGTCCTGGTCTCTATTCTTCTGACTTATTTTGTTAATTTACGGCCGGCATTACTCCAATATATTTGGGGCAGTAAGCCCCCTCATCTGATATATAATATATTAGTTTGAAGTAAAGCCTTGGGAAGTGTTGGGCTTCCTCATTTGGAACTATATTAAAAATCCTCTTTTTTGATCTCTCCTACTCTGCCATATTCTCTTCCTTGGATACAACCCGAAGACCACCCCAAGCTTATCATCCTTCCTTTGAGTCTTCCATTATTACATAAAACTTGGGACTCTTTGATAAAGTCTTCTAAACTATACTGTATATTGGGCCACTAACACCCATTATGGGAAATCCTACCTTCCCACTGAGCATGCAGAATCCCTTGCTCTTTATATGGGACACCCATATCCCCAGGCCTATTTGCTCAGCCTTGGAGGCCAGACATCTCAAACCACCAACAACTATTGATCCTTCTCCTGCCCTTGCGAGTGGACTCTAAGATATTTCCAATTGTATGATTTTCGTACTTCCTTAGACTGATTAGCGTCTCTGTCCTGTCCTTTAACACTTTGAACAATTATGTCATTGTTCTCTCGGCACAAAGCAGGTTTTCTCTTTACTTTATGGATTGTTGCTCATAGAATTCTATCCCACAATGCTGTACTATGTGTTAGACTGAGAGAGGGACCTTAATTGCATCTTCTCTGATTCTGATCTTGCTTACGTTTTTTACACACATTCATAAACTTACAGTGGCCTCCTTGGTTCAGGAAAAGAGCTTTAAGCTTATAACCTGATGGTACAGATCACCATATATGTTGCACAGAATACTACCTTTAATTCCAGATTCATTTTGGTGATTTGGGGGAGATAAGGCCACCTCAGCACATATTTGGTGGGATTGTCCTGGTATCAAATTCTTCTGGTCTATGTATTTTACTATATTTTGCCATGTCACCTCGTGTGATGTATCATACACCCCTCATATGAACTTCCATGTACCTTTCCTGGATCCATTACTTGTATTAAGAAGAGGCTCCTTCATTTGTTCTTGTTAGAAGCATGTGCGGTTATACCGAGTCATTGGAAATCTGCTCATATTCCAACAATCGCAGAGTGGGCCAAAGTACTATATTATCTTAGGCGTATGGCAGAAATGATGGTGTGACTACATGAGATGACTATAGCTCATTTTGATACATGGTGTTCCTGGTTACTTTATATGGATTAAGACCATTTCCAATCACACCTATAATTTGGGTTTGATTATGCTAGGAATTCTTAAGAACCACCCATGATCCTGATTGGCTGGCTGCATGCCTGGGGCCCAGTATGAGTCGAGTGGGGTTTCTTATGCTTTTTCCTTATTTTTTCTCTCTTTTCTCCTTCCTTCCTTTCTTACTTTCTCCCTTCCCTTGGTGAGCTACTTTAGAAAAACACTGTACATGAGTCATGTTCTGGACAAGAAGACCACATTTTGCATGTTATCCTTAGGGAGGAGTTGAATGTAATTTTTTGGACCTGTCACCTCTTTGACACCCCATTCCTTGGAGAATTCATACATAGTTTTAGCTTTTTGAAGATGCCCCCTAAAATTTACGCCAAACTCAAAAAGGGTCTCTTATGTATTTTTGCAGTAAATTTAGTGCTTCTGTTGTGAATTTGAAGTTGATTTTCTTCAAAATGCCTAAGATACAGAAATCAGTGAGGGCTTGCATTAAAGTGTTTCTACTGCTTGTTAAGAACATATAACTACTTAAATGTGCATAGCCGGGGCAAAGGTGCACTTGAAAGAAACTATATAGAAAAAACTCTGTTAACCAAGGCTTTTAAAAGACAACAGGAACATCAGGCAGCACCGCAATATAGAAATTACTTTGCTAGTCAGCATGAAAACTGATACCAAATATGTATTTTTTAGAAAGAACTCTTTAGGTGAAAACTCTTAACTCAAGAAAGGTCAGCTGAACTTTGCACATCAAAAAGAGAAAACACTAGCAATTTTGACAGATATAATTTAAATATAAAAGCACAAAGTACAAAAGAAAATAGCACATTTTGTTGACAAAATTAAGACATTTGTAACAGCAATTAAACCATGCATTCTAGTTGCAAATGTGAGCAGCTGTTTTAAATACATTTAATACTTGATATACTCCTATGTAAAGTTAAGTGAGCTGAGGTGAAAGAAACTGTAGAACTATGGCCACCAATTAAAAATGATGATTAACCACTTGCCTACTGTCGCACTTTGAATGACAATTGCATGGTCATGCAACGCTGTACCCAAACAAAATTTTTATAATTTTTTAAAGACAGATAGAGCTTTCTTTTGGTGGTATTTAATCAATACCAGACTGAAAATTTTGAAAAAAAAAAGGTTTTCTTAGTTTCTGTTATAAAATTGTGTAAAGAAGTATTTTTCCCTGTCACTGATGAGCGCTGATGGGGTGACATTGATGGGCACTGATAGGCTTCACTTATGGGTACTGATGGGCGCTGATGGGGAGGCACTGATGGGCACTGGTGAGGATGCACTAATACATAGCACTGATGGGCACTAATATGCAGCAATGATAGGCGGCACTTATGGGCACTGATAGGTGGTACTGATAGGCAGAACTTATAGGCATTGATAGATGGTACTGAGAGGCAGCACTGATGGGCATTTATAGGTGGCACTGATAGGTGGCACTGATAGATGACATTAATAGGTGGAACTGATGAGGCATCACTGATCGGCACTGAAAGTCAGCACTAATGGGCACTGACAGAAATCAGTGATGAGTACTGATTGACAGCACAGGTGAGTGCTGACAGGAATCACTGATGGACACTGAAGGGCAGAACTGATGGAGCTGCACTGATAATCAGGGCAGATGTCTCCACAAAGGAATGCCTCTTAATGGCTCTCATCTCCTCACCTGCTGTCAGCGTGAGGAGAGGAATGCCGATAACTGGCATATCCTGTTTACTCTGTGATTGGACACAGCTGATCACATGCTAAAGAGCCTACGACATAGACTCTTTACCATGATCAGTGATGTGTTGTTTCCAAGGGACACAACGCACCACCGTTTTCCAAGCTGTGCACCCTGTGGGGCAAACAAATTAACTTTGGACTCACAAATTATCCATTACATCAATGTTCCAACATCTGAAGAATATTATTCAACAAAGTAAGCAAAATATAGGGGGACTCTTAGGACACCACATATATAAAAACTACATTTTATTTTACACACTTTTAAAAGAGCCAACATCGTGTTTAAATTCTCCATAAATGCATTGTAAGTTGCTATTTTTCTTTTTATGTGGTACGTAAATATTCCCCATAGGTTTACAGTTTAGAACAATTAGCATCCTTCTTTTTAAAGATATATTTATCAATTTGTGTCAGAAAAGCATGTACAAAGTACAGTATCATACACAACAATCTTACTAGTATCTCATATTTTGTTGCATCAAGTAACTATAAATATTGTATATCAGGGCAAATATGGGGAAAAATGGTCACAATTGCAACCATCCAAAAACCAACAGCAAATACGGGTCTCCACAGGGCCCTGGATCCAGAAAGAGGGTGTATGCAACCCATCTATTCCATAGACCTATGGCTTTCCCTTGAGTTTGTACAGTGGTAGATTTTAATTGATCGGTTCAATAAAAGGGGGAGGGGGGAATTGTGTGATAAAGGTGATAGTAATAAAAAAGTAATAAAATAATAATTTATGAGGTTAGTAAATAGAGACTAATTAGATTCTATCTGGTCTTCTCAAAAGTTGCTCAAAGGGAGCCGTGATTGTAAGGTTATGATAAGTCTTGAATTGTATTCTGATTGTGTGATGAAGGTGATAGTAATACAATAATAATTTAAGGGGTAGTTTTAATTCTTCCTGTAACTGAAGAAATAATATAAATTCTTGAATAGGATTTCTTTTTTTTTTTTATACTTTTTGCTTGCTTTAAGCATCTGGAGTAGACTGAACCTTCTGTAAACAGGGATTTGACCACAAAGGGATGTAGGATGAGCTCTACCACTGTTCCCTAAAGAAAGGTTTTAATATGCAACAAATATAATAGTTGTCAAGAAAGGGGTATTGTACATCTACGGTATATACTATGATGTGTAGGGACTCATAGGAGGATGCTATGGCAGCCTTTGTGACGGTGGAGACATTGGCCAGTGTTGAATTGAGCCAATCATGAATATGAACGAATTGTGTAGCTAGGTAGTAGGTATGAAAGACTGGGAAGGCTAATCCTGCCTTGTGCATTGTTAGTTTAAGTATTTCCAAAGCAATCATATGATTTTACTTCAGCCAGAGAAAAGTGGAGTAGATGTCTTTTTTTTAATGTGAATTTTTTTTATTTCAAAGGGTGCTGGCTGACAGTTTAGATAAGAAGATCATTTTAATCCTAATGACACTGTCCATGTCAATGAGGGAGATCCATTCATTGTCTAGTTTTCTTTTTTATCAAAGATTTTTATTTTGTGTTTCTGTAAATACAGACATAGCAAAGAGTGTTTTATAGCAAGTAGCAGTATCAGTAGTCAAAATAACCAATAGAGGTATGAATGAATCAATGTATGGCAATATGTGGTAAGCAGGATACTAGAGTGTCAGTGAGAAGCTAGTCCACACATGACACAATGACAATGACAATTAAGAAAAGGGCAACTATTCTGTGACAGTCCAGCTGATAGGGATATGGCCTCCTTTAGCTCAAGGAGCAACACAAAAGTAGACAAAAGCTGAAGATAAGGGAAAAAAATACTTTTCCCAATCCTCTGACGTGAGTGAATGGCCCAAATTCCTCTCCCAGTCTCTGATATAGAGCAGATGCTGAGGAAATGCATGTTGGAGAAGAATGGTGTAAATGATCAATATTGCTGGAGGGCAGTCATTGTTTTGAAGACATAAAGTCTCTATAGAGATTAAATCTCTAAATATTAGTCCTTATTTGATAAGGTAGTCGTAAAAATGTTTGAGTTGGATGTACTGGAACCAGTTACTCGTGCAACCACGCTCCTCCTCGGAGAGAGCATTCAAAGGCAAGAGTCTATACACCTGGTGAATTGGAGAGGGCGAACCTTCCTTTCTGAGGGTGAGACTAGTTGGATGCCTAGGTATTGCAGAGTAGAGTTAGGGGCAAATGAGAAAGGAGTGGTAGAGGTAATGATACATTTAATAGAGGGGTTTAGGCAAATATGCATCTTGCTATAATTAATTTTATAAAGAGAGATAATAATATTATGTCAAGTACACATTTGAGCTCAGGGAGGGAGTTAATATTGTCTGTTAAGGAGGCAATGATGTAATTGGCATAAAGGCCAATTTTGTGGGTTGAGTTTCCTACTTTTTTGAGGGCTTAGTACGGATGGCCTGTGCTAGCAGCTCAATTACCAGTGCGAAGATTAATGGGGATAAGGTACAGCCTTGAGAGGTCCTGTTTGTAATAGTGAAAGGATCTGAAAAGATTTACAAAGTCCATACAAAGCCCATACTTTGACACTGGGGGTCGAATATAGGCTCAATAAGGAATGTATTATGTTACTTGAGAAACAAAATGTATGGGGTACAGCTGCCAAGTATTGCCAGTGAACTCAATCAAACGCCTTCCTTATGTCCAAAGAGAGGAGCAGAGAAGGCATTCAGAGATGTTCAACCCATTGTAGTAGGTCTATGAATCACCTGGTACCATTCACAAATCCCACCTGATCCGTGTGGCCAAGACTTTAGCAAAGAGCTTGGTGTCTGTATTTAAAAGAGAGATGGGTGTGCAGCTGGAAGATTCATTGTAAGGTATCTGTTCAGTCCAAAAGGGAGCTAATGCTGAAGGTAGAAGTGTAAGCATAATCAAGCAGGCCAGGTCAGAAACAAATCTGTCAGAAATGCACAAAATCAGCATCCAGAAGAATAGTTACAGGCAGAAAGAGGTCATACACAGTCTGGCAGAGAAAAGCAGAATCATCAGGCAGAAACATAGTCAAGAAATCAGGCAGAGGTCCAAAACCAGTAGTTCAGCAGGTCACACAGACAAGCAGACACCCAGAGAACAAATCCAAACAAACAGGCCCAGATCACAGGAAATACAGCTATTTAATGGCTGAGGTGATTGTAGATTGACTGCACCTGGAAGGCAGGAGAAGCTAAAGAGTCCAAAGGGGCAAAAGCATTAAGCAGAGTATGTGCTGCAAACAGAATCAGATCTTCCTGTGGCAGAGCTAATAGAGCTGTAGGACCAGAATCAGAAGAATCCAGGTGCAAAACCACTCAGGTTTCCAAGTTTTGGGATTGTGATAAGAATAATAATTAGGTTTTGTGCCTGTGGTTGCAGTATTGTTGAAAGCCGAGCACAGCTAGGGTGATAAGAGAATAGAATAGGTCGTATTCCTAAAGCCATAGGGTCCAGGAGCTTTGTGCAGGGCAAAGTGGCAATTGTCTTCTGAATTACCTGGGTGGTGAACAGAGCAGAGGGTTGTTTGAGTTGCTCTGGAGTTATAGTCAGAAGGAGTAAGGATTGTAAGAATTTCTGTTTCTCTTCAAGTCGAGGAGATATGGCAGTGTTGGGCTGTGTTGCTTTATATAGTTTGGGATGAATGGAACTGAATTGGTTGGCAATGTCTCTAGGATTAGTTAGCCCCTGACCAAGATTATTCTGTACTACAGCTCAGAACCTGCACTGACAGTTCCCCCCTCCCTTGCATGGATGGGAGAGGCGAGAGATGATCTGCTCCTTTTCCTCCCTCCCCTCTCCTCCTGTGTGCACCATGGGAAGTGTGAAGTTTAGCAGCTGAATTTGATCATTCAACTTATGGGTTTCACACGTCCCTCGGTGCACACACAGGAGGAGAGGGGTGGGAGGAGAAGGAGCAGA
This sequence comes from Glandirana rugosa, assembly GCA_018402905.1. Taxonomy (NCBI): domain Eukaryota; kingdom Metazoa; phylum Chordata; class Amphibia; order Anura; family Ranidae; genus Glandirana; species Glandirana rugosa. Next base: position 69,952 of record BLSH010232778.1, read on the forward strand.
TCATCTCTCTCCCCTCCAATCTGTGTAAGGGAGGAGGGAGAGGGAACTGTTAGTGCAGGCTCTGGGCTATATGAAAGAGACACTCTCAGCTCAGAGTCCTGCTGAGGAGGTACTGACAGGCTGCACTGATGAGCACTGATAGGCAGCATTGATGAGCACTGATAGGTGGCACTGATGGGCACTGATAGGCAGCATTGATGAGCACTGATAGGTGGCATTGATAGGCAGCACTGATAGAAGGCACTGATAGGTGGCACTGACAGGTGGCACTGATAGGCAGTACTGATAGCTGGCATTGATGAGCACTCCTAGGTGCCATTGATAGGTGGCATTGAGGAGCACTGATAGGTGGCATTGATAGGCAGCACTGATGGGCACTGATAGGCAGCATTGATGAGCACTGATAGGTGGCACTGATGGGCACTATTAGGCAGCACTGATAGGCAGCATGGATGGGGCTGCACTGATAATCAGTGTAAACAATGTACTGACAGTCTTATCAGCTGACAGCTCTCCTCACACAGACACAGTGTGTGAAGAAAGGACTGCCGATAACCGGCAAGTCTGTTTACATGTGATCAGCTGATCACATCGTAAAGGGCCACTGTGATTGTGACAAAACAAGGTCACTGTCCACCACCTATAACTGGCCACTACAGCAAGGAGCCATGGAGGGGCATCCACAAACAAAAAAACAAAGAATTCCAAGCTCAACTTACCGACCAGTCTGTCGCCAAACAAATTCACCTGTCTAACAGTAGCGTTTAAAAGGCAGGGGATTGGTTACACACATTTGCAAGTGCATGCGTAAGCTGCAGGCCTCGTCAAGGCTCCCTGTATACTGCAGACCTAACTCTATATATGAGATGCTTCACAATGGAAGCACATGCAATTTAATGGATAGATGGAGGACAGGTGACTGGAGGAGCCCATCCCCCCTTAAAGGTACAGGACCAGACACCCAGCCGTGGCCTAATGGTTGGTGTGCGCCCAAAGTTACAATACAAAACAAGGTCACTGTCCACCACCTATAACTGGCCACTACAGCAAGGAGCCATGGAGGGGCATCTACAAACAAAAAAACAAAGAATTCCAAGCTCAACTTACCGACCAGTCTGTCGCCAAACAAATTCACCTGTCTAACAGTAGCGTTTAAAAGGCAGGGGATTGGTTACACACATTTGCAAGTGCATGCGTAAGCTGCAGGCCTCGCCAAGGCTCCCTGTATACTGCAGACCTAACTCTATATATGAGAGGCTTCACAATGGAAGCACATGCAATTTAATGGATAGATGGAGGACAGGTGACTGGAGGAGCCCATCCCCCTTAAAGGTACAGGACCAGACACCCAGCCGTGGCCTAATGGCTGGTGTGCGCCCAAAGTTACAATACAAAACAAGGTCACTGTCCACCACCTATAACTGGCCACTACAGCAAGGAGCCATGGAGGGGCATCCACAAACAAAAAAACTAAGAATTCCAAGCTCAACTTACCGACCAGTCTGTCGCCAAACAAATTCACCTGTCTAACAGTAGCGTTTAAAAGGCAGGGGATTGGTTACACACATTTGCAAGTGCATGCGTAAGCTGCAGGCCTCGTCAAGGCTCCCTGTATACTGCAGATTGTGATCTGTGATCAGCAGTCACAGAGCACGCTGCATGCACACCCCAGGGGGCATGCGGGAAACAGGGTCCTAAGAGGATGTCCATGATGCCCTTCCAGAACTAGAAGCCTGGGGCTTGAATGGAAGGGGGAGGGGTGTCAGGGGGGTCCTTCATGGTTTCTTGCACCAGGTCCTGAAGGCTCTATTTATGCCTCCGAACAGAGGCGGCTCTAGGCTTTGTGAGGCCTTAGGCAAAACCTAGACATGAGGCCCTACTCACGCTCATAATGGGAAAAATAATTCAAGTGATAAAAAAATTAACTTTATAAATTGCATATAATTAAGAGCTTTAAAGTACTGGTGTCAATGTCAAATTAGGTGGTTGCGAGGCCCCTGGGAGTGTGAGGCCTTAGGCGACCGCCTAATTTGCCTAATTAGAGAGCCGCCTCTGCCTCCGAACTTAATGGATATTGATGAATAGTCTGACCACATGATCAGGCCTATCCTGTCCTCATTAATTAATTGGAGCGTGTGTTTATTGGTCAGGAATGGACTGATCTGGGAGTAGGGTTTTTGTGAGTGTGTGTAAAATAGGTGTTGTCTCATTAGTCATCATGGAGGCATCTCCAGGGATCGTAAAGATCTTCCATGCTGAGATGAGAAGAAATAGCTGTGGAGCATTTCGTGGTAGATTATAATAAGTCACGGTGTGATTAACTATATCATTAAAATCCTCTCATATAATTAGGTGGAATTGCCAATAAGGGTACAGTTTCCCCACAATGGATCCATAAAGCTGCTACTGGTTAGAGTTATGAGCATAAATAATGACAATGGAGAGAATTTGGTTATTAATGGATGCAAATAAGATAAATAGCTACCATTGGTGTCTGTCCAATAAAGTTGGAGGGAGACTAGGACCTTAATTACTATCATTACGCCAGGTTTTTTTCTTGCTAGGGTTGGCATAGAAACAATGAGGAAATTGTTTATGAGAGCAGGTTGGGGGGGTTATGAGTGGGGAAATGTGTCTCTTGTACGCATGTCTGATTTCTGTGACAAGGCTTCCCTCCATAACATATTTATCTCAAAAGGGGAGTTCAGCACAATGACATTGGCATTGATTGATGTTATGGTTATAGCTATGGTGGGGCTGGAGAAGGCAACATATAGACATGTGTGGAGACTACACCTACCGTACTGACACTCTTTCATACATCTGTATAAAGTACAAAGCAACACAGAGTATTCCAATGCCATAGCTGACAACAATAAAAAACATTCAATGCTGGAATATAAAGCAATTTTAAACTGAACAAAAAAAAAAACAGGAGGCGTGCATAGCACCCTCTGAATTCTGGGGATGGTAAGTAAAGAATGAAAGGTATTGCCCACAGGAGACACTGCAAATGCAAAAAATGTGTACTGATACATAAGAATGGGGAACACCTTGATTATTAAAGTAGGCAGCATGTAGAGCTGCACATATTTATGTTAGGAATGACAATTCATGTGCCATGGCTCAACGAGCTTGACTGGGAAGGCCCATGTGTACGGGATGTGTCATTCATGGAGGATGAAAGTGACATGAATAAATTATTTAAGCCACTTGGCTGGGGCAGTGGAGAGTTCATCAAAAAGGGAAATTATTGTATATGGTTCGGGGAGGTTTGGAGAGGACCTGGCTGCCTTCAGGATTTGCTCCTTGACATGAAAAAAATTAAAGTGGCTGTTAAGGATTTTTTCTTTTTTACAAAAACAAACATGTCTATACTTACCTGCTCTGTGAAAAGGAATTGCACAGAGTGGCCCCAAACCTCTTGTTGGGTTGAGTGCCCCCTGGGGAAGCTGCTTACCATGGGGGCATTTGTGCGTGCTTGCTCCTGAGCCCTGAGGACTCAGCCCTGCCCACTCCTTGTCACTGGCTTTTATTGACAGCACTCCCGGTGCCACAGCAAAGCCAGTGAGACAGGGAATTGAGGGGATAGAAGTGCTGCAGATGTGCACAGTGCTGGATCCAATCACGGCTCAGGCCAGTGTAAGGGGGAGGTGAGGGGCCAAAATCAATGCCTAAACATTTTTTGCCTGAATGTAAGAAGTGCATTAATGTAAAAAAAGTTTGGGGTTTAGAACCATTTTGATTTGGGCCGGCACATATCTCAAGATTAGAGTTGAGCGGACACCTGGATGTTCTGGTTCGGCGAGTTCGGCCGAACTTCGTGAAAAAGTTTGAGTTAGGCCCCGAACTTGACCGGAACTTGACCCCGAACACCATTGAAGTCAATGGTGACCTGAACATTTTTGCACTAAAGTGGCTCTAAAAAAGTCCTGGAAAGGGCTAGAGGACTGCAAAAGGAAGCAACATTGGGGTAAGAGTAGGACAGGTGCACTGCAAACAAATGTGGATAGGGAAATAACTTAAAATCATAAAAAAAAAAAAATGGAGGAGGTGGATGTGGAGTAGAAGGTTGAGGAGGCGGTGACCGTGGCGGTGTAGGTGGAAGTAGCGGTGGAGGAGGTAGCCAACACTGTTTTTTGTTTGTTTTTTTTTCTAATTGGGGTAGCCCCCAAAATATTGAGACATATTAAAAAAAAAAAACACTATCTGCAGACAAACCCAGAGATGTTCTAGCACAGGTTCATTTTTTCCATATAAAATATACCATGGTTTATTTTTCATTTTTCTCCTGTTACAAATACCAGTAAAGGCTTATGTTCTATATATAAAAAATAAGAATAAGTTCACTTAAGTAGAAAATGTTAAGTTCCAGCGCTAAAGGATCCTCAGGATGGCAAGTGACCATGTGGAAAAAATAGATGGACTGATGTATGCTGCCCACCTCGGACGGGGCTATGCGAAAAGTACTAGAAAAACAAGAAAAAAAGGAAGGCACACGCACCTAGTGCATTACCAAAAAAAAATAATTTATTCAAAAACGTAATAAAGGAGGGTACTCACAAAGTGCATGAAGACAGGACGTGATAAAATCAAGGCACAAGGCAGGATAAAAGCTGACACGTTTCGGGGGCGCACCCCCTTCATCAGAGCTTCGCTACCTTGGACTGTCAGACCAGAAAATAAATGTGCAAATGCACAGGTGCAGCTGATTCAATCAAACAATTGACCAGTAAATTGAGCAGTTAATTAATTAATTAATTAATCCATTAAATCATTGGGCCACTCAATCACAGGTTATGTGGACCTTGCCACAGATGGCGTTGTGCAGTGCACACTTGATCTTGTCCCCGACTTGTTTGTGCAGGGAAGGGATGGCTCGCCTGAAAAAGTAGTGGTGGCTGGGAACCATGTACTGTGGGACAGCCACCGCCATCAGGCTTTTAAAACTATTCGTGTCCACCAGACGGAATGACAGCATTTCACAGCACTATTTATTTTTCTTTTTTTTAAACCAGCAATGTAGACGCACTTTTTATTTTTGTGCAAGAAATGCACCGCTGGCCGCAAATGTATAATTTAGAATATTTTTTTTTTTTAAACCAGCAATGTAGACGCACTTTTTATTTTTGTGCAAGAAATGCATCCCTGGCCGCAAATGTAGTATTTAGAATATTTTTTTTTTTTAAACCAGCAATGTAGACGCACTTTTTAATTTTGTGCAAGAAATGCCCCTCTGGCGCAAATGTAATATTTTGCACAAAAAAAAAAAAATATTTGTCTAACTGCAATGTAAAAGCAGTATTTAAATATGCCAAAATGTTGCCTACTGAACTAACAGAACACGATTAAAGTAATGTCCCTGACACACAAGCAGTTGCAAGTGCACTGCACTTGCAAAAATGGCTGCAAACGCCCACCTAACAAACAGAAAAATTGCTTAGGATTTATATGAGGCACTTTGTTTAGCAAACAAAATGTACTCTAGAAAACAAAAATCTCCTCTAGCACCCACCTACCAATAAATCACTGTTTTTAACAGATTTTCTAAAGCTAATCTGTCCCTCACAGCAGCAGCAGCATCCTCTCCCTACACTAGTATGAGATGATTTTATAAAGCTAATCTGTCCCTCACAGCAGCAGCAGCATCCTCTCCCTACACTAGTATGAGATGATGTGACATGCAGCACTAGGTGACTCCAGATTTTATAGAGGCTGGGTCACTTGATGCACTGGCCAATCACAGCCATGCCATTAGTAGGCATGGCTGTGATGGCTTCTAAGGGCAAATAAGTGAAACGCTTGTTGATTGGCTGCCCTGCAGCTATTCAACAGGCGCAAAAAATACCCAAACCTCGAAACTGGACTTTTTCTCAAATGTCCGGGTTCGGGTTTGCGACACGGACTCCCTAAAGTCCGGTACGAACCTGAACTTTACAGTTCGGGTTCGCTCAACTCTACTCAAGATTTCTGCAGGCAGACGTTTAGGTTTATGGAGCCTGTGTGCCTGTGCTATAGTTAGGTCAGCAGTGGTAAGCTGGGGAGAAGTTGGAGGAAAAGATGTTGGAGGTAGGTAGTCACTGTCAGCTCAGTAGGTTTAACTGATTCTAGGATGCCTCTAAACTTTATGTCATTTCCTTGTGATCTATCTTCTAGATCAGGAATCTTAGCAAGAACCTGATGGAGTTCCTAAGCTTGGTGATCAAAGGCATCAACCATTTCATTATAGGCTCTGGTATGGTCACTCATTTGTCCTTCTAACATATCAGTACATTCCCCCATCTGGTCTACTCTGCAGGTAAAATGGCAGATAGAGAAGCACAGCTCTCTTTGGAGTGCTTTCTCCAGTGAGATTAACATCAACTATAATGTGTGTTCTGAGGTCAGATTATCCCCAGCTACCAATGATTCAGGGCTATCTTCCTCAGCATGAATAAGATCAGAGGCTGCCCAGTGCTATTTTTTGTATAAGGGGGAGTGAGCAGGTGAGTGAGCAAATTGTTTACCTTTGTCAGAAGGTGGCTGTGTGGATGGATCAGGATCAGTAGATCTAATCCATGCTGTCAAAGTCACAATTTGGTTTCTGGAGCCTCGTGGCAGCGTGTCTGCAAATCTCTCAGCGTCATCTTGAGTGTCCTGCAAAGCGGATGAAGAGAAGAAGTTTGTGATGTGGCGCAGGGCTGAGGCCTTCCCCTACTTCCAAGAAATGCCGACCAGGTGTGTGATGAAGCAAGAGAAAAAATGAAGATGTACTTCAGTGAAAAAAACATGTGTCTTTTGAATGTCAACAATTAATCACTTGACACTAGCATGCACATAAACATACACATTGGCAACAACAGCAGTGCAAGTAAGAAATTACGTGACAAAATCACATACACTTTTGTATCACTTTTCCAAGCAACAGATGTTTGAAAGGTTTCTGTTTTTTTAGATAAACAGTCTCTGGCTCTAATCATGTGCTTCAAAAAAACACTCCTCCGCCATTGCAATCCATAGTCCGGCATCCCTGCATGTAGATCAGGGGGGCAGACAATGGATGGGGGGGCCGTGCCACCTCTGATTACACACATTCTCAAACCGCAAATTAACAATTCATATGAAGTTATTCTAAAAGAAATGAAATTATATAAAAGCAGCTTTTGATTTGGGATAAATCAAAATATGTTAAACGAATTTACCAAAGTACAATAGTGTAAGCATTATTGTGTTTTTTGAAAAATAAGAACACAAATGTATCTCATGCTATACTTCATATACTGTACAGTATATAAACATACTGTATATAGTCACAAAATAAAAAATCCCAAAAAGAACTTAAAAGTTTCACTTCAAATGCTGCTGTATATAATTGCACCAACCCTACAAAATGGAATAAAAATAAAAATGTAAATAAAAATATAAAAATAGAAATAAAATATAAATATACAGTATCTCACACAGGGTGAGTACACCCCTCACATTTATGTAAATATTTTATTATACCTTTTCATGTGACACCACTGAAGAAATGACACTTTGCTACAATGTAAAGTAGTGAGTGTACAGCTTGTATAACAGTGTAAATGTTCTGTCCCCTCAAAATAACTCAACACACAGCCATTAATGTCTTAACCTCTGGCAACAAAAGTGAGTACACCCCTAAGTGAAAATGTCCAAATTGGGCCCAAAGTGTCAATATTTTGTGTGGTCACCATTATTTTCCAGCACTGCCTTAACCCTCTTGGGCATGGAGTTCACCAGAGCTTCACAGGTTGGCACTGGAGTCCTCTTTCCCTCCTCCATGATGACATCACTGAGCTGGTGGATGTTAGAGACCTTGCGCTCCTCCACCTTCCATTTGGGGATGCCCCACAGATGCTCAATAGGGTTTAGGTCTGGAGATGCTTGGACAGTCCATCATCTTTATCCTCAGCTTCTTTAGCAAGGCAGTAGTCGTCACGGAGCCATGTTTGGGGTCGTTATCATGTTGGAATACTGCCCTGCAGCCCAGTCTCCGAATCGAGGGATCATTCTCTTCTTCAGTATGACATAGTTAACATTCATGGTTCCCTCAATGAACTGTAGCTCCCCAGTGCCGTCAGCACTCATGCAGCCCCAGACCTTGACACTCCCACCACCATGCTTGGCTGTAGGCAAGACACACTTGTCTTTGTACTCCTCACCTGGTTGCCGCCACACACGCTTGACACCATCTGAACCAAATAAGTTTATCTTGGTCTCATCAGACCACAGGACATGGTTCCAGTAATCCATGTCCTTAGTCTGCTTGTATTTAGCAAACAATTCTTTTTTTCAGATCTTTAGAGAGTTCTTTGCCATGAGGTGCCATGTTGAACTTTCAGTGACCAGTATGAGAGAGTGAGAGCGATAACACCAAATTTAACACACCTGCTCCCCATTCACACCTGAGACCTTGTAACACTAATAAGTCACATGACACCGGAGACAGAAAATGGCTAACTGGGCCCAATTTGGACATTTTCACTTAGGGGTGTACTCACTTTTGTTGCCAGTGGCTGTGTGTTGAGTTATTTTGAGGGGACTGCAAATTTACACTGTTGTACAAGCTGTACACTCACTACTTTACATTGTAGCAAAGTGTCATTTCTTCAGTGTTGTCACATGAAAAGATAGAATAAAATATTTACAAAAATGTGAGGGGTGTACTCACTTTTGTGAGATAATAAATGTATATATATATATGCACACATACAGTATCACAAGTGAGTACACCCCTCACATTTGTGTAAATATTTTATTCTATCT